>OZ018403.1:24100988-24147608 GCA_963969585.1 Drosophila helvetica | reverse complement strand
TTTGATAAATAAATAAATAAAGTAAATAAAATAAAGTCAATATTCTTGGACTCTACTGCATCCTGACAGGCTAACATACAATGTGGGTCTATCTGCGAATCCTAGGTAAGGCTAACCCGGACGCCCCTCAGCGGGGACTATCATAGGCCAATATGGCCCTTAGTGATCCGGATGTAAATGACCTTTATGCGGATGTTGGTGAGGTTTGGAGGTCCTCGAGAATCGAGGTGTGCTTAGCAAAGGCAAGTGATACCCTCGGTGTCCTCTTGGAGGCATCTTCCAGTGATGCCATCTCCGGTGCGCCTAGGTATGTTTTCCTTGCCCGTGAGAGAGCCGGGCAGTTTCAGATGAGATGTTCCAGGGTTTCGATAGCCCCGGGTTCATCACATTTCCTACAGCTGCCTCTGTTGGTGATGCCTAGCTTGGCTGCGTGCGCTGCAGCCAGACAGTCATCTGTGAGTATTCCCACTAACAGTCTACAGTCTTTCCGTGGAAGGTGCAGTAGATAGTGACTGAGTTTTCCGTTGCGCTCCTTACACATGGTTCTCGAGATTCTGCTGGTGGTATTACTCCTCCACCTGCTTTCGGTCTGCAGTCTGGCCTGCTTTTCCAAACCGCTTTGTAGCATCCTAAGGGAGACAGGCACGTCTTCGATTCTATCATTTTCCAGCCCGACGCCCTCTATTGCCAGAACGTCCGCAGCTTCGTTTCCTTCGATTCCCTGGCGGCTGGGAACCAAATAAATTCGCAATGACGTAGTCGTGCATAGTGAGTCTAGCGCCTCCCTGCTTGCCAGGACACTTCTGGAACTAATTGCGAACGACTGCATGGATTTTATCGCCGCTTGGCTATCAACGAATATGTTCACCACGTTGTGTTGTCGCTCTGTAAGCTGAGCGACATCTGCTGCCTTCTTGATGGCGAAAACTTCCGCCGGGAAATGCTGTATCTGTCCGGTGGCTTATATGACACCCTTATTTCGAGGTTTGTGCAATTTAAGCCCGCTCCTACTCCTCCTACGCTATAGTTGGGGTTGACTTCAGCGCCCCTGTGATACATAGCAGATCCTGTTGCTGGGTCCTTTCCATAAGCTTGTGGTACGTCTTCTTTTCAGTTGCTTGCCACCACACTAGGACTCCATACAGCAGAGTTGGTCGCACCACCGATTTGCAAATCCAACGCATTAGGGTGAATGACGAGTCCTACTTCGTCCACCCACTCGCATATCTCCCTGAGTGTTCGTTCCAGTATGGAGCTGAGGGTCGATGGACATACACCCGTAATAAGCATGCTTATGTCGTCTGCATAAGCTGTTATTTTTGGGGCCTTCCTCTCAAATCTCTTGATGAGGTCGTCGATCACCAGATTCCACAGGAAGGGCGACAGGACTCCACCCTGAAGTGTGCCTCAGTGCGCTCCCTTTACCGTGGAAGTGGTGCCCCACCCTGATTGCTGGGTGTATGTGGGTTGCTTCAAGGCGATCCATTATTGCGTTCGTGGCTACGTTATTAAGTGCTCCGGATATATCTGCGAATACTCCCAGTGCATACCTTTTATTGTTGAGAGCTTTCTCGACGGTAGCTACTAGCGAATGTAGAGCTGTCTCCACCGATTCCTCTTTGGTGTAAGCATGCTGGTTGGTCGACATCAGTCCCCCCACCTCCTTCCTGATGTCTCCATCCAGCAGCTTTTGCAGTGTTTTTAGCATAAAGGAGGTGAGGTTTATCGGTCTGTAATCCTTGGGACTAACATTGCTGCACTCTCCTGTCTTTGGGAGGAAGGTAACTCTTGATGTTCTCCTTTGGATAGGGATATAGCCTATGCTTAAACATGCCGAGTATATTGCGAAAAGCCATGGGATGATCGTCTCTTTTGTCGCTTGCAACATGGCTGGGAATATTCCGTCCAGTCCAGGTGCTTTTATGCCAGCAGAGGAGTCTATGGCCCATTGGATTTTCTTGTGGGTTATTAGATCTGTCGGGGGGTGTTTCTTCCTCGGTTGCTAGGTCCTGTTGCGTTTCGGCATCAGTGACATCGGTGCATCCCGAAAAGTGGGCCTCCATTAGTACTGTCAGAGCATCTTCGCTGTCCTCTGAGCACTGTCCGTTATTTAATTTGAGCTGACTCTGTATGGTGGGCTGCTTCAAGAGCAGCTTCCTGAGTCTTGTTATTTCAGGCACGTTGTCGATGTTGGAGCAGAACCCATTTTCCGAGCTGTAGGTTGGCGCAGGACATTAGTTGTATAAGTTCGTTACGGATCCGTAATAGCTCATCCTCACTGTTTGATCCAGTATGAACATCGTCAACGTAGAAATCGTTCAGCAGGATTTTCGCAGCATTCGGAAAATCATTATGGTGATCCGCAGTCAGCTTTTCCAACGCCCGAACTGCTAGAAATGGTGCACATGCGGTTCTGTGGGTCACAGTACATAATTGAAAGTGCTTGATTTGATCGGTTGGATCTTCTTTCCAATCGATCCGCTGAAAATCTCGATGCTTTTCGCTGACCCATTTCTGACGAAACATTTTCACAACATCCGCTGAGAATACGAATTTTTACATTCTAAAGCGCAAGCATACAGCAAACAGATCGCGTTGAATGCTTGGCCCTGTAAAGAGAGTTTCGTTTAATGCCTTACCATTGGTGTCGCGAAATGATCCGTCGAAAGCAACTCGGAGTTTTCAACCAAGCACAGGGTGGCATGTAGAAATGTTGCCCAGAGTTGATTTCGTCGATTGGTAGTTCTTCATGTGTCCCAAAGTTTGATAATTTCGTTTGAAATGTATGTATTGTAATCGTAGCTGCTCATTCTGTTGCAAGCGACGTTCCACCGATTAAAAACGATTAGAGTATCTCCAAAATCAGGGTGTGGTGAGAAAGTGTTTCTCGACCTGATCATCTTCGGGTTCAAGTTTGATCGTGCAGTCGATGCTTTCCCGCTCCCAAAACTTCTGAAGCGCAGAATCTATATCCATTGTTGTAGTTAGCGCAACAGCGTTGCTTACTTGGGGTGTCATTAGTAACGTAACCTATCCGAACCGATAGCATTCTGGAAAGGACACGCTAACATACAATGTGGGTCTATCTGCGAATCTAACTGCACAAACAGACAAGTCTTGTCCGATGTTTCCAGGTTATTCTACCCACTTGGAATCTTGGCATCCATCGTGGTTCAATTTATGAAGTCAACCGATGAAAGGAAGATATTCTCGAAGCCAGAATGCGTGATTGTGAGCGTGCCAATTCAAGAGCGTGTGTGCAACGTTGCGATACATACGAGAGTTCTGATCCAGTATTCAATAAGAGGCGACATGTTATGTAGTTACCATTTCCGTTTGACATAAACCATGGCCATGGGTGATGTGAAACCTGCTCAATCCTTTTTCTTGAGTAGATTTTTCAGGGCCTTGCGCACATACAATCGATTGTGTGTCCTCAGCTTGAGCAATGTGACTTGAAGTGACCGCAGTGTTATTATGAGCGTTTGAGTTGCTATCATTCTCCTCTTCTCTTTGTGCAAAGATCGCGATGGTACCCGATGTAGTACCTTGTATATGGAGTAGTGAGAGGTGATGACCTTTGCACTGTTTACATGTGTATTTCGATTTACAATTGTTGCTCAAATACCAGGTTTCAAACAGTTGTAGCACAGATATTTATCTTTTACAAAAGATCGCCTTTGTAAGCCTGTCATATCTAAAAATTGTGGACAGCCATACAGGATGTGTTCTGTCGAATGGCATTTTGTGCAGTTGCTGCCTTCAACTGCAACCATCAAATGTCTGAATCCTTTTTGTTTGTTACCTTGAGTTTTCCCCACAGACGCCAGCTCCACTTTGCTAAGTTCCAAGTCCTCGCAACGATCATTCAATAACTTCAAGAAGTCATCGAGACTGGGTGAGTCCTTGTCTATACTGCGTTCAATCCACTTGCGCCACGTGTCGGCATCGAGTTTTTCCAGTGCCAGATATATAGATAAAACAGTCGCGTCCCCTTTGATTGACCGCATCCAGACCATGAAAAACGTTGCGTAAAATCGCCGAACCTCTTGATTTGATTTTTGGGCAATTCGCTCTGCATTAGTGTGGCCGTTCCTATTGCAGAAATCGAATTCGCAGCACCTCTATATTCGCCGAACCCACCAGCACGTACAGACATGTTCGCTGTGTTCCTGCGACAGACTTTCACTAATGCCTTTAATTGTTCCATTGTAAATAATTTCCAATGAGCACCAAAGCTTTGCAAAGCACACAGAACTGTAGAAGAAATCCGCTTCGAAGGACCAAATAATGTTCTGGAATAATGCAAGAGGACTGTATTTTGTGTTCTCGTTCGGTTCAATATCTTTTTAGTACTGAAAATTGCCGGGGCACCGCCAATCGAAAAACATGAGTTACAGATTTCTCTCTTCTTCTTTTCTAACTATTTCTAACTATAAACTATCGTCTGCTTCCTCTAGAACGGTAATAGGCTATGCAGCGGAATTATAGGGATACGAGCTCAATGAAGCAGCATAGAAAATCCTGCGATCTTATATTCATAGGCATTGGGGAGGCCCTAGACACCCTAAGCACGACAAAGTCAGTGCGGATCTATTATTTTCCCAGCCACCAAGGCATCGAAGGAAACAGATCAGCGGATGTTCTGGCTCAGAAAAGCGTCGGGCTGGTGATGCTACAAACCGATTTAGAGAAGCAGGCAGGCCTACAGACCGAAAGCAGGTGGAAAAGTGCCAGCAGAACCACAACTTAAAAAAATCTTTCGGCTCCCACAAAACACGCCGATCATCTGGAAACTAGTTTTCCTATAGTATTTATATATACTCTGCAAAAGCAAAGTCATGGATATGCCTGAGAATCGACTCCCGAAACGAGAACTAAGCTATCTCAAAAGCCACAATACCGATTTCATCGCAAGCTAGAAAACGATGGTAAACTAGCGGGGAATTCAGAAGATTCCCAAAACCCAACATGTTGGACCAGATCAATTGAGATCATCAGAGCCACAGACGAAGCGGATAGACAAACGTGGATACAGAAAGCAAGCGAACGCGCGTCGAAGCTTTTATACAGCAGTCTTGCCCACAACCTAGGAGTCCATAACTATTTTCAAGATGGTATAGATGCCAACTACGTAGCACTCATTTTCAGAGAACGCACAGAAACGCTACTTATTAACGCGTGACCATGCAATATGAACGCTCCTGTGTATATATTGCACTTTCCGGCGAAAGTCTAGGAGCTGCTCAACGAAATGGTCTGGTACGAAAGAGCACATTTTGTCAAGGAAACTTTGCACTACAGAGAGTACAATTTGATAAACCTGTTCTAAAATCAACAACAGTAGGCAAAAATTGAAAAAAGAGGGCAAATTGCATCCTAGCCACGCCAGCAGATCAATTCAAAATTTAATTTAATACCACTGGTTGACAAAAAGTAACTTTTTCTGGTTTACAGATCGGAAAAGGATATTCTTATAAGATTTTTATCGAAGAATATGAATGAACGAGTTAACCACAAAAATTGCCTTTTAAGTAGAGAACAACCAACCGAAAAAACCTTGAATTAGTCCAACATATTTATGTGTGCGACAATGTGCCATTGTGTACCGCTTTAAGAGTGCAAGTAGAGTGCGCCCGCAAATAAAAAAGTTATGATAAATCAACACCTTGGATTGATTTAACCTTTTTGGTTTAATGGTGGTGAATTGCCAAAACCTATTTCTGCCCATTTTGACCTATTTCTCAAAGTAGTAGATAACTTTGAGAAATAGGTGATTTTGATAAGGTCCAGAGTAGTCGATGTGGATGCTTTTTCATTGGCTACACTAGTCAACAGGACATTTCCGCTGCTGAACAAACCGTCTTTTTCTGAAAGATTTGGGGATTTTAAATAGCTTAATTATGGTATTTTTAATAGCTGATTTTTTTTTTAAAGGTTGTTATTTTAATCTGTTATCTTTTTATACGTTTTTTTCAAGAGTAGTGATTTTTTAAAATAACTTTAATATCTTACATCTGGTTACATAACTAAGTATCTTGCATCTGGTTGTATGTATTTAACTTTATAATTCTGAAAACGTTATAAATGCAGCTACCAATTGGGCTCAAACTTTTTGTAGCTGTAGCTTACCGTCTGGAAATTATAGAGCTTTCAAATTAAAATTTGATATTTTTGTTTTTTTTTTATATTTTTCTGGTTTAATGAGCCAGCGAGGTTGCTCAGAAGGAGCCTAGCTGAGGCCACCGGAAGCGTCACAGGTTGCGGCTAGCGAATAACTTCCCTCGGTTGGTAGGTGAGCTGCGAATAAGCGGGCATCCCTAAGGAGAGTATTGAAAATAAGCAGTCCCGGACAGATAGCGGGTGTTCGCAAAGCAGCAACACTGACAATGCGCTTGTGGTGCCGCCTCGTATAAGTAGCTCAAACAATCCTATCTCTACACACTGCCTATCTACATCCCAACCCCCACACTCACCTCACACCGGGCTGGACTAAGGTGTAACTTGACCCGTGGCGAGAGTCAGCATGGCTGGGGGCCCGGTTTAAAAACTAGCTCGGAGAGCTCAGGGCCTTGGCAGCCCCCTGTTCTAATGATGCCTTATCCGGGCATCCGGACCGTCCTTTCTTTGCAAATCATGGGAACAACAAAGAACCAAAAAACCGAGTCTGGCACCCAAAAGCCAACTGGGAGCAATACCATGCTTGGGACGCAGTAGCCCAAAGGCATGGCCAAACCAGCTCAACAGCAGGAAAGACCTACACGGTGGAAAGTGCTGGTACGAACTCGAGGGGGTCCAATCCTGACTCTGGGCTGGGTGGCAAAGCACCTCCCAAACCTGACACCCTGGAAAGGCGACTAAGCGGCTGCTCTCCTGGTAAACTGGCGGGGCCTGACTTGCCATCGACAAGTGCCCAAGCCTGGAAATACTCGTATGCCGAAAGGAAGAATGCAGGGAAAATACTCCGTCGGCAAAACGCGAGCAAATTAGAAAGCCTGGGAGTCTGAGATCACTGCCGAGGCGCCCTTTATTTTCTTCAGCCAGTCGGGTGATGGCGCCTCGGCAGTGATCCTCGACAGTGATCCCAGACTTTGCCAAGGAGCAACAACAGGCGCCCCAACCGAAGAGGCAGCGCTCGCAGGAGACGCCTATTTCGACGTCAAAGTGGTCTAGAGTACTGCCACACATATCCTTCGCGCAGATTGCCAAGGAGAGGACCTAGGAGCCAGTGGAAGTGGGTGGAAGCGGCATTGGCCGACCGCTGCTTCGAGCTTCTCGAGAATGACCCCGGGCCACCTCCAGTCTGCAAAGACATAGGGTGGTTCCAGGGCAAAATAAATGCATTGCCTGCGAAGACGAGCGCTCCGTTAAGCTGTACAAATCAGCGGTGTCGCACATCGGAGAGGTCTACGCTGGGGCGAAGCTCGTCGCAATAGACTGGAGCGAGGGCCAGACCGCGGGCCAGACTATGGTTGCCGGCTACCTTCACGGAGCCTGTGCGCATCCTCAAAATGTTGCAGAGGTGCTATCCAGGTCTACCGACCATAAACTGGAAGGAAGTGAAGGTTGAGACGACGCACGGACCGATGAACCGGGCTGTGCTTGTACTCAACTAGGAGGAGGCAGCTAAGGGCGAGCTGAACTTCGGTTTCAGTTCGGTCACCATAAAGGTGTATAAGTTGGCCGCAGCGGCCGAGGCCCGTCCTGTCAACAACCCAGTAGAGCAGGACGTTGCCTCGGAGATCTAAGCAACCAACAACGAGCTGAAGCAGGCCAAAAAAGGTCTGTGGATTAGCGACGAAGGAGTAAAAGGTGATTGTAACCCAAAAAGAAGGTAAAATTCGTACCTGCATTCTTGCAAGAAAACAACATTTTTCTGCTCCATAACTTTAGCCATGGCGACAAGACGGCTGTGAGTCTGGAGCTGCAGGGAACGCATCTTAGACTGATGTCGTCCTATATGGCTTACGAGGAATGCGATCCTCCGGGTGACCTCGTTCGCAAGCTAGCCAGCGATAGCGAGAGGTCAGACGTAGGCCTGATAATAGGCTGCAATGCCAACGCTCACCACACCCAATGGGCGAGCTCGAACACAAACGGAAGGGGTGAGTAATCGTAACCTACGAATCTGTAATCGGGGCAATGACCCTACATTTAAAATAAAGAACCGGCAAGAGGTTATCATTCCTTCTCTTACCACAGGTACATCGAGATGATATTATCTCTCGAGAGCCCGAAACCAATTGACTAAATTAAATCCCAGGAAGGCCAACTGGGAAATATATAGTAAAGAAATGGACAAACAACTTCTCTCCGGAGCACCAATATGCCCGAACACAGAGGACGACTTAAACCGTCTGGTGGATTGGCTCACTGAAGCATGCAACAAAGCCTTCACGGCAGAATGCCCCCCAAACAGACATAAGGGGAAAATGAAACCCCCTGGTGATCAAAACAAATTATGTTCTGAAATCGAGGAATCGTCGGAAGCTGCAAAGCTACGTAAGATCTTCTCCAAAATGACCTCCGCGGTGGGGTTCCTTAAAAGAAGCGATGGTACGTGGACTAACTCAAGTAAGGATTCCCTACACATTCTTCTCGACACTAACTTTCCCGGGTGTACTATCATCGAGCCGGCACGTCTCTCAAGTGAAGTCTCGGTAACTTTGATGACGCACATTTTTACAAATCGAAAAATCAGCTGGGCAATAAACAGCTTTCATCCGATCAAATCTTCAGGCCCGGACCAGGTCATTCCGGCCCAACTTAAAGAAGTGGTGGGAAAAATACCACGCGCCTGGCTTAAGTCAAAGATAGTCTTCATCCCCAAAGCGGGAAAAGCCTCACATTCAACTCCAAAGGACTTCCGACCAATTAATCTACCGTCCTTTCTTCTCAAAACTTTTGAGAGACTTTTCGGGCTACAACTGAGGACAACTATAAGTTCCCAGTTGTTTGTCAGGCTCACAACATGCCTACCAAAAAGGACAATCCACGGAAACGGCACTTCATGCAGTAGTCTCATTGATAGAGAAATCTCTACACCTCAAAGAATACTCCTTAATGGCCTTTCTGGATATCGAAGGAGCTTTCATCAATGTCGTGCCGGGTGTTGTTTCAAACTTATGGCATACGTGGATTACGTTGCTGTTATCTTTTTGGGGAAATACCCTCTAACACTCTGCGACCTAATGGCTGCAAAGCTCGCGAAACTGTCTGAATGGAGGGAATCTTGAGGACTGGGAGTTAATCCCGAATCTCGAAAACGGATCTTGTTTTATTTACAAATAAATACAAGATTCCGCCTCTAAACCCCCCAACACTAAACGGTTGCAGGCTCTTCTTCAGCGACAGTGCCAGCTAATTAAGGTTTGTAATTGACAGAATACCTTCAACTCGGCGAGGTGGGACGTCATCCTGAGGGCCCTAACTCGGCTAGAAATCCCGGACTACCTTGTAGCCATCATCGAGAACTACTTCAGAGGCTGGATGCTACTAACCAAACCCAATAGCGGCACGGCGCAGTACCAGGTGACTTGCGGCGTTGAGATCCTCAAGTTCCAATTACCAAGTGACGTCCGCACAGTAGGATTCGCAGACGACGTCGCGCTGGTGGTGGACGCCAAGCATCTCGGCGAAGTGGAGGCCCGCTGTAAACAAGCGGTGGCCGCAATCCAGGAGTGGTTGAGCTCGGTAGGCCTTATATCCAGTCGAAAAAAAGTCGAAGTAGCGACTGTCCATAATGGCTCAGTCGATATAACATCCTCAAGAGCAATCAGATATTTCGGAGTAATGCTGGACACTCGCCTTTCATTCCGTGAGCACCTCCAGGCAGTCAGCAAAAAGGCCGCTGACCTAGGAAGAGCACCCTCACGCATGATGCTGAACACGAGGGGACCCAAATAAGGCCGCAGATTTCTTCTCCAGTCAGTGCGAAAATCGGTCGTAATGTATGCTGCAACAATCTGGGCAGAGGCGGCGAGGAAAAAGTCCTACAGGAGAGGGCTTGATGCAACTCATTGGTTAGGAGCGCTGCGAGTCTGTTGCGCTTTCCGAACCATTTCGGATGATACAGCTCTTGTCATAGCAGGAATGCTTTGAATGCCGGACCTTGCTGAGGAAGCCAAAGAAATCTCCTCAGAGCTCGACGCTGCACTCCAAAATCGATCGCCGGCACTAAGGAGGCAAATAAAGACGGCAGCGAGGGAAAGGATCCCAAGTGGATGGCAGGAACGATGGGCCAGCTCATCAAAGGGCAGACGGACATACCGCCCTATACTGGTCATCGCGTCGTTAGGGAACCGGAAACACGGAGGAGTGAACTTCTGGCTAACTCAGCTTTTAAGTGGACACGGCTGCTTTAGGAGCAATCTCCATCGTCTTGGGCACGACAGCGACTCTAACTGCCCGACGTGTGGCGTCGACGAAATCGCTGAGAACATCCTATTCAGTTGTAGCAATAATTCGTGTTACTAGGTGGGCCGAGCGGATTTCCTACCAGATTGGGGGAGCGGAAAGTTTACGATAGGCAGCAGCTAAGACGTGGCTCGGGACAAAGTTCACCAATTCCACAAAATAAAAAGCACTTAGGATGATTTTCACTGATTTATTTGTGCACATAACCTTTTGCTTAAATCTTCTTATTCGCAATGTCCATGTGTTTTCTTCTTCTTTTCTTCTTCTGCGAGGGTCAAGGTCCGTCAGCCGATCGAGACGGCACCCAACTATCGATAAGGGCTCTACGGAGCCAAACTTCAAATACGGCTTTTCGTTACATTGCCCCCCTTTTAGAGTCGAGTCTCTTGGCCAACTTACTCGGGGACTGGCCCTTTGTAGGCAGCGAGTCGGTTGAAATGTATCGTTTTGGTGGCCCGTTTGCCGGGAAGACGTATTTCTTATACCAAGTAAGAAAGGCTGTGGATCACGGTGGCTGGTCCAATCCAGTCTGATTGGAGTTTTGGACATCTACCCACTTTTCTGACAGGTGTGTACAGCCATACGAGATCGCCCGGTTGGAACTGTACGGAATGGGAGCGTAGGTCGTATCGGATCTTCTGCTTTTCCGCCGCGGCCATCAGGTGTTCCCTTGCGGTACGATGGGTATCCCACAAGTGGGATTGGAGTTTGTCCACGAAGGAGGGTAGGTTGCCTCGTCGGGTGTTGGTTGGCCATACAGCATCTCACAAGGCAAACGGATCTCTCGGCCGAGAGTTAATTTCGCAGGAGAGAATCCAGTGGGCTCATGAGAGGCGGCTCGATAGGCCCACAGCGCCCACGGCAATTGTTCGTCCCAATTTCGTTGATAGTCGGCTACAAATTTGGCCAGGTAGCTGAGCAGCGTGCGGTTGAATCGTTCAACCATTCCGTCGGATTGGGGGTGGAGCGGGGTAGTTCGGGTTTTCTTGACGTTCATCAATCTTCCGACTCGAAATTCCGTCCTTGGTCCGAGTGAAGGACGAAGGTTACTCCATATCGGCAAAACACCTCTTCCGTTAAAGCACGTGCCATCGTTTCTGCCGTTTGATCCAGTAGATCCAAGCATTCTGGCCACTTTGTATAGCACATAACGACAGCTATGTAGCGGTTGCCACGGGCGGTGGTGGGCAAGGGTCCTAGTATGTCGATGGCGATCCTCTCGAATGGGGCACCGAATGCAGTGGGTTGGAGCTTGCCGACCGTTCGTGTGGTTGGACCGCTTCGAGCCTGGCACGACAAACAGCTGGCACAGAATACTGCTATGTCGGCGCTCATGCGATCCAATAAAATCGTTTCTTGGCCTTGACCAGCGTTTTCTTTACGCCGAAGTGGCCCTCTGTGGGCGACTGGTGGACACTTTGCAGGACTTCGGGTAGTACCGTGGCTGGAATGACAGGAACCTGATCGTCGTCTCGGCTTGTGACTGTAAGCACTCGACTGTAAACGAGAGAATATATGCGAGTAAGCTTTGATGTCGGGACTCTCACAAACAATTGTACTCTTCGGCGGCCTCTCTCCTTGCAGATCCCATTTATAGACTACCGCTAGGTCCGGGTCTTTCTTCTGTTGTTTGTCTAAAGCCTCTGGTACCACTCCCAAGAAGAGTACTCGACCAGCCGCATTCTCGCAGACGCGACAGTTGTTGCAGGGTCGGCGAGATAGTCCGTCCGCGTTACCGTGGCATTTTCCAGGGCGGTGCTGAATCTCCATGTCGTACTGCTGCAGTCTCTCGAGCGACCGGGCAACCTGGCCTTCTGGCTCCCGGAATGTGAGAATCGTACGACGAACTTCTGTCCGTACAGATAATGGTGGAAATGTTTGGTAGACCGGACTACAGCCAGCAGTTCTCTTCGAGTTACGCAATAATTGCGCTCTGCCGGGCTGAAAGTTTTGCTGTACTATTCGATAACTACTTCCTGGCTGTTCTGCATCTGGCTTAGCACGGCGCCTACTCCATGGTCCGAATCGTCTGTGTCCAACACGAACAGCTCGTTGGACTCGGGAAAGGCTAGAATCGGGCCGTCGTTAACTTAGTTTTCATCGTGTCGAAAGCTTGTTCCGTCTCCGTGATCCAATGAAGGTACGACGAGCCTCTGTCAGCTCGTGGAGGGGCTTGGCGATCGTTGAGAAGTCAGGGCTGTTGGAGGAGGTACTACTCCGTTGGCACGCATTTTTGCTAGTAGTCGCTCCACTTCTTCCTTCTTCACCAGAGCCAACCACCGTGGCAGGTGCTTGAATGGTCGTTATTGCCCCGTGTCGATGGAATGGTGCGTTATGTTGGTTCTGCCCGTCTCGTCGTCGTTTTTGGCAAAGGCCTTCCGGTAGCGACAGAGCAGTTCCTCAAGCGGCGCCCTTGCTCCAAGCTCGACGTGACTCAACAACGAATTCCACTCTATGGGCTCCTCCTTTGTAAGCACCTGCTTAGATGCGTCTTCTACCGTGTTCGGCTCGCCCAGCACAGTAAGTGGGGGCAAACTCCATTCTTGTTTAAGGACTCTGATCGCCAGTGCGTTGCTGGTAGCGTTCCAGATGGCGCTGCCCCTAGCCATGTCCAAGGGAAGGGCCGACATCTCTCCGTACTCCAGGATCCCTTGCGGCTGCGGTGCCGCCGTTGCGCGTCTCATGCTGCGTTGCGTTTCACTCCGAGGTGGAATTCGTGCCGCCTCCGTCAGATAGAGCACGTTCCCCTGGATGGAGCTGGTGACGTGCAATGGCACCGTACCCCAGAAGTAGCTCGCCCAAGTCTACTGTAGAACCTTTGGGCTTGACCCTGTACATTTAGTACTATTCCCAGGCACCGCTCAGCGTCGCTCCACTGCTGATTCTCCGCCACCATCTCTAGAATTCGCTCTTAGTCGGACCATGATGTTGAGCAGTCGTACGAAGGCAGTGTCCCAGGGTTAAAAACAGAGACTCGGCCGCATGATAGTCGCAGGGTGGAGGAGGCCTGCGGGCTTTCGGAGTACGCAGTCGCCGCGCCGTTTCTGCTTGCATTTTCTGCCTTCATCCATGGGGCGGGGTGTCTGGCCCGTGTTACTGGGGGAGGAGTGTCCCTCTCCATCGCATTGCGGGGGGGAGCCTCCAACACAAGTAGCATCGTTCGTTCAAATGAGTCGAACATCTTCTCCAACTTGAGATCCATCTGGTTCTGTGTTGCAGTTAAAATCTGCGTCAATGAAACCGCCGTCACCACATCGGTGTCCGGGTTCACGGAACGGTCGCGTTGTCTTGCTCCTCGTCTTGGCATTATGGCTTGAGATCTTTCCAAAATCTGATCGCTCACCCCACACCTGACACTAATGTTACAATAATTCGTGATAGTAGGCGGGCCGAGCGCATTTCCTACTAGGTTGGGGGAGCGGAAAGTTGAGGATAGGCAGCAGCTAAGACGTGGATCGGGAGAAAGTTCACCAATTCCACAAAATAAAAATCACTTAGGATGTTCTTGATTTTCACTGATTTATTTGTGCACATAACCTTTCGGTTAAATCTTTTTATTCGCAATGTCCATGTGTCCATTCTCTTATTCTTTTCTTCTTATGTAAGCACTTCTTTAGTCTCCCAGATAACTGTAGCGTCTTCCAAGCAGAAGTCATTGCAATCACTGAAATGTCTTCAAAGAGTAACCGTCACGGCATCTCGGGCAAACATTTACAGCGACGCCCAAGCTGCAATCAAATCGCTTAACGCGATTTCCTTGAACTCGGCCACAATTGCAAACTGCCGCAAATCTCTTCACGAGATGGCTCAGCAATTTGCTATCAGCCTTGTATGTGTTTCGGGCCACCGGGACATCGGACAACTGTATAGCAGACGAGTTGGCTAGATCTTGCACTACAATACCCTTCCTCCAAGACAAGGATGATATTTGTATGCCTATGGCCACTGTTAAATTTAACATGACATTAACCATCTCTACAATTATTTTTATTTATATGTCATGTAGCAACAGCAACATCTATCGATTGCTCCTAAAATATTGATGAGCTTGTTAAGCAATGTCTGATCTTGTATATCTATCTCTTACTGATTGACTTGCTGCGTGACGTGATGTATGATGTGAACGGTCAACGAACAATTAAACTTACCTACAATTGTGTTCTTATTTCGGGCCTGGTTTTCAACAGCCACCTGTAAGCTTATCATAAAAGAGCAATATAAGCGACTAATAGACAACACGTGGAAATCATTACCACGATGACGAATAACTCGGCAAAAATGGCCGACCATAGATAGGAAGCGCACATCTGAGCTATGCAAGATCGGCAGAAGAAGGTGCAGCGCAGTCATACGTTCCAACACGGGACATTGCCTAATAGGTACCCACGCAAACGGACTGGGCACCCTATATAATGATTTTTGCCGAAGCTGTAGAGATGAGAAAGAGGAAGAGACGTTGGAACACTTGTTCTGCTCCTGTCCAGCAGAAGAAGGCTACAATATTTGGCTCGCCCTTCATATCAGTTATTTCAGAAATATCCACACTATGTCCCTGAAAAATAGCACACCGGGGTGGGTGCTGTGCCCATTCGTCCAGATGAGCGCCTAGATCTCAGAGACTATAAGAGCTAGAGCAACCAAACTCTCTATCCATGCTCCTGTGATATCACTTCAGTACAAGTATATTTCAAAACTTTTCCACGCCCCTTTTCCGCCCCCACAAAAAACGAACATTTTTGGAATCGACAATTTTTAAGATACGAGAAAACCAAAAACGCAAAACCATGGAAAAAACCGTATGTACCAGATTGCAGAATCTGAATCAGGTCGGATCAAATTTCAGTGGCCACGCAACGCCTTCCAAGCGCTTTCTCAATCCCTCTCTCTCTCGCACACATTTCCACGAATCGTATTAAAGACGTATGTAGATGTGGAAATGTAGAGATGGCAGATGTAAAAAACGAATGCAAACAAAAATGGAAAGGGTTCGACTTAATTTTTTTTTTTTTTTTTGGCTAATATTAAATTTGTCCCTTTTGCGAACATATAATAAATTACATATATCGTAAGCTCGCACTTATATATACTGACTGAGTACCGGGTAGCGGCCGTTGACGCGGCTCACAGCGTTCCCCCTCGTTCCTCTTGCGAACATATAACATATATCGTAAGCTCTCATACATATATGTATACTGACTGAGTACCGGGTATAAAGTAGAGCCGCGGCCGTATACGCTGCTCACATCGCTCCCCCTCGTTTTAGATATGTATGTAAATTTATTAAGCGTCGTTTAAGGTATCATTTTTGAAAATCGATAAATAAACGGTTAAGTTGCAGCCGTTTAACCAAACTTTCTAATTTCGCTTTTTTCCAAATTTTTTGCCATCCCAAATGCCATTTTACTGTTAAAAACTGTTACAAACACAGACTTTCGGTATTTTTTGTAAGAAAATAACAATGGTTATATGTCGACAGGCAAGCTGTAAGTTTGGGTTATAGAGTGTCCAGACCAAATCGCATACAATTGCCTGTTTTAAGACTCGTAGCTCCATGTACTAGAATATCATCGAACACCTATCGTATAATTTTGGTCAATTTCAGCTGGAGAAGTCTTGATTCCCAATGATAATTTATTCATGTTGTAAGTGCTTTGATGTTTTAAATGGTTGGTCAACTGGGACTTTTAAATATGCCTCAGACAAATTGCCTCAAACAAGTCTACACAAAACTGAATTCCACCATCAGTTTTTGAAATAACGACCAGAAGTGAACCCCAGTCGCTGTTCGATACTTTCGTAATAGTGCCTGCACGTTATAGTTTTTCAATTTCATGGTCAACCGATTCTTACAAAACATGGGTGTTACAATTTTTCGTATATTTAATGATTTTTTGTAGTTGGGAATACATCCTATTACTTGTCTGAAAATATTAGCAAGCTGTGCTACAAGTTTTTTCATTCCCGTATGCGTAATTTGCTGAATGCTTGACTTTCCCAGGTCGTTTAAGTTTATTTTAAGTTTCGAATACCTGTTCTAGCCAGTATTGCTGCGCAACGATCTAGTACCACGCATTTTGAATGAAAAACAAGTGGTTGCATGTCTAATTTTACTATGTATGTACAATATGCATACAAATTAATTTATTAATACTCCCGTTTTATAAATGCTGAGGCTAAGCCAACGGCAATGAAAGACGAGATGTGAATTTAATCGTTTATAAGCCGGCACATCTGGCTCGGTCAAATATGGAATTAAATCTAAAATACAAAAATCAAAAGTCAAAGAATCCAAACTTAAGTCTGCCCTCCAGAAGGCAGCGCTGCCGTTGACAATTGCAAAATCTCTGATGCTGACCAGCTGCGTTCCGTTGGTTGTGACTACCTTGTCTGAGTCACAGCTGATCTTTGCCGGCCTGTTGTTGATGATGAACATGCCGTCATCGACGAGGGTGATGGGCTCCAGATGGCTCGACTGCGAGAGGCAATGAGCGGTGCCCCAGAGTTTAGCCCCTGGGCACAGGAACTTCTTATTTCCTTCATGCAGAATGTGATTTTAGTTGTGGGGCGCAGCTCGTGACGGCCCACACCTGGCTTCCGCACTAAGTTACAATGTTCTCTGTTAGCTGCAATATCGTTCCGTTGTGCTCAACCGGGAATATCATGACCTTTTTACACGCTATGCTAACGCTAGGATATTCTATTATAAAATGGATTATATTGTTAGAGATTTGCTACCGTGACCACTGTGAATTGGTCAGTGAGCACAGATTCTATGTCAGCGTGGTCTTAAATGGCTGGGCTCACTATATTGGCCTTTGCCAGGATTATAGTGAGCATCAGGTTGTCTATTTCTGTAATAAGGATTCTCTTTCTGGCCAATAAGGTCTCTTACAAATGGGCAGTGTCAATTTGCCTTTTTTTCTATGCTGATGATTCTGTTTACTAAGCTAGTGAGGGAATTCAATTGGTTCTGAACCTTGGTGTTTATCTGAACTTGTCTATTATTTGCTTGCACCAGCTGTGCTTCTGTGAACCTAGTGTTCTGTAAATCGGACGCGTCTGAAAATGAAGCATTTCTCCCGTGAACGAGGGGACCGGTGTCCGACTTAAGAACAAATTTTACAATTCATGATTACCTTGCTTGCGAGTTTCGTCATTTTTGGAAAGTAGTAGTCTGACATTATCTGCTTAAAGTTTTCCTGGGCGGCTGTATGGGACCGGTTGTGTTCGACGTTGATGATCTCTTTTTTCTCATCATCGTCAAAAACGTCGGCGACGAGATTCTTGCAGTGCCAGAACTTCATCGACGGAAAGGATTTTACCAGTTCATGCTGTATGAACGCTAGAACTGGGAGTTCGCAATGGATTGCGTTCACGACTTGCGAGTTCACAAGTGGCTTGACGGTCTCAATGAGATCGTCCTTGTATTGAAAATGTAGTATGTGTCGCGTCTTTTCCCCAATGAGCACAAAGATTTGCTTTAGAGGGAAGCGTGCCTCTTCTAGGATAATCTGGTTCCTAAAGCAATTGACGGGTTTGTCCGACGATTCTATCGTGTAAGTCACTGAAACTTCACTGTGAATCGTTGCTGCGTCCGACCGCGGTGCGCTGCTTTCTAGCGCACAAATATTCTGCCGAGACAGTGCGTCTGCGACGAAGTTTTCTTTTCCGGGCTTATAGAATAGCCTGGCGCCAATCTCATCGATGCGTGCCTTCCAACGTTTGATTTTTGCGTTGTGGTTTCCCTCATACACCGCGAACGTGAGTGGCTGGTGGTCAGTGAACACGTTTATGTCTCTGACGCCGTAAATTTAATGGCGTAACTTTCCCAAGGCCCACACAATTGCCAAAAGCTCTCGCTCGTTAGTAGCCTAGTTTAGCTCACTGTCCTTCAGGGTCCTCGAAATCATTGTTATCGGTCGGCCCCCTTGAGACAGAACCGCTCCGATGCCATAGGCAGAAGCGTCGGTGGTCAGATCGAAGGGCTTCTTGTAGTCTGGGTACATCAGCATTACGTTTTCTGATGCCAGAATGTTCCTTAGTTTTTGGAACGCATGTCTTTGGCCTTCGTTGAAGGTAATGGGGGTCTTTTTCGACTTATATTTGCTAACTGAGCCGTTTCCCCTTTTAGGATGTCTGAGAGAGGGCGGGCGATCGCCGCGAAATCTTTCATAAAACATCTGTAGTAACTTGCTAGGCCTAAGAATGATCTTAGACTGAATAGCGTTGTCGACTCGACGTACTGCTGGATGGCCTTCACTTTTGCCGAGTCTGTCCTTGTGCCCTCGCTAGTTACAATAAAGCCAAGGTATTCCACGCTTGTCTTAAAGAACTGCGACTTCTCTTGAGCCACTCTCATGTTGGCTTCATAGAGGCTTTTAGTCGACGTGTTTAACGTGTTCGTCCTGAGACTTGAAGAAAATGATTACGTCATCGACGTAGACGTAGCACGATTTGCCAATTTGTTCGCGCAAAACGTCATCGATTGCCCTCTGGAAAATGCTACCGGCATTTCTTAGACCGAAGGGCAATCGGCAAAACTATTACATCCCTCCATTTACGGAAAAGGAAGTTTTTTCCCTATCGCGTTCCGCCAAAGTTATTTGGTGGTACCCGGATTTCAGGTCAAGAGTAGAAAAATTTTTTGTGCTGTACCCAGATTTGCCAATATCATTAAGATGCATGGCATTGGATGTTTGTCGGCCACTGTTTTCTGGTTGAGCTTCCGAAAGTCCATTACGAGACGTTTCTTCTTATTGCTCTTTTCATCCTTGCCTTTTTTGTCGACCACCCATATGGGGTTGTTATATGTTGACCTTGATTTCTGGATGATTTTGTCTTTCAAGAGGCTCTTAACCTCGGAATAAACAAAGTCAGCTACACCCATTGGGTAGGGGTACAGCTTGGAGTAAATTGGTTCGTCGTCCACCGTGCGAATAGTGGCTAAGACCGAAGTATTACAGGGCAGCGACCCGTTAGGGTCGGCGAAGGCGTTACTTCTTTTCTTCAACATTTGCATGAAGTTCGCCTTTACGGCTGGAGGTGCGTCGATGTCAACAACGTTGGTATGGTTGACATCTGTGCATTTGTGGAACTTGATTGTTTCCGTTGTATTACCGAAACTGAGTGTTCCATTTCTTAGAGATAGCGTGGCCCCTACTTGTGTTAATAGGTCGGGGCCAATGATACCATCAAAGGTGGTCAGTGTTTCAAGAAGGAAAAATTGCGTAATTTCGCCGAATAATGACAAGGGAAATTTTTTGGTTATTTTGTTGGACCCGTTGAAAGAGTGAACGGGGAACGTCGATTCGACCGGGGTGACGCCGGAAAGCCACCTGAATGGCTTAATGTAATTTTGTCGCCAAGTGAATGGCAGCAGGGAGCTTTCCCTAAAAAATTAACCGAGTCGCTCTCGTATTCGAGTTCGGCGTCGGCTTCAATCTCCGCGAACTCCTGGCCTCATTGTAGGCCGCCGAGGACCGGTTACTCGAGGTGGCAATATGCTCCACCCTCTGCCGCCAGTTTTCTGACGTGCCTTCTGGGGAAGGCACGTTTTCTTCCGAAGCCATTGTCGCGCTTACCCGCCCTGACTGGTTTTAGGTAAGCTGTGGCCTGTCTAAACTTGGAGGACGAAGGATCTACGTCTATTGGCTCGGTGACCAGGCGTTGTGCTTTTGGGTGTTGGCTCGTGTTGCCCTGCTGGTAGTTAGCCGTGCCTTGGCTCCTAACATAATGAGGCCTCTTATATGAGTTTGGGTCTAGAGGTCTGTTTTGCCTCCCGTTACCCTGCTGTGGCTCGTTTGTTCGGAAGGATTTTTCTTCCATGGCCCTGGCGTAGTTTGCAGCCAGGACGCTGCGATCTTCCCTGGATTCTGCGACTGGCCTAAGCCCAGAGCGGAGGGCAGATCCTTTGGCATAGCCAGAAAACCTGCTGCCTTCAGGGGTCTTCTCAAGCTTGATATGAACACCTCTAAGGCGTCGTCCCTATTTTTTTGGTTAAGCACCGCCGCTGCTTCTGCGGTGCAAACCATCATGTTTTGTTGGTGATGAGGGAGACTTGCTTCTCGATCGCATCGTAATAGTCTGTTAGAGACATGTTCCCCTGTCTCATGGTTGCCAGTCTCTGCTGGATCACCCCTACTGGCGTCTTGTCCTCATAGGAGCTATCTAGCCTGTTTATTATGGCCTTGACGTTCAATGCTGTGTTAAAGGATGACAAAATATTGTTTGCTGCTCCTCTCACTTTGTTTCTAATGATGCCCGTGGCCATTAAGTGCTTGGCCCCGCCTTGGTAGGGCTCAAATACAGAATATTTGACGTATTTGGCTGCCTGGCGCCAGCCGACGTATTCTACCTGCTTGCCGTCAAAGTCCGGCAAAGACTTGACCATGTCCAATGATTGATCGCATGGGCCCCCGGGCGTAATTTCCGCGTCCTTATAAACCTCTACTACTGGCACAGATGTTTCTGCCTACGATTGGTTAATTTTCTGACGCAACTCCTGCATTTCTGCTCGGAGTTCAGTAGCCTGGTGCGCTTGGGCTGCATCCAGTTTTGCTTGGGCTGCAGCTTGGTTTGTTTAGGCTGCAGCCTGGTTTGCTTGGGCAACCTCATTTTGTAGTGCCTCCAAGCGGCCCTGAAAACCCTCGGCTTGGGTGCCTAATGCGGCCTGTAAGGCCTCATGGAACGGCGCAGTATCCATGTTTTTTGGTGTTTTCTGTGTTGGTCGTCTGTCGTTAAATTGAGTCCCTCTATGAGGGAAGTTAGGCTGTCGTCACTGTCGTTGTTGGCTTCCCTATCGATCATGTGGTGCGATTTGCTTCGATAACCGCTGCTTAGTAAAATGAGGTTATACGTTTCTTCTTCTTCTCTTTTTTTTTGACAAAATGAAAAAAAAATTACGACACCAATTTATTTACGGTATTTTATTTTTATGCAAGTTTTTACTGACACAGAAAATGTACAACGCCTGAGCCATTCACTTACATGTTTCTTTTATATGGCCTGACCGCTGCTTGATCTTAGACCTGCTGTATGATTTCCCGGTTAAGCGGCTTACGTCGGGTACCTTCGGAGTGTTTGTTGAGTTGTTTTAGTCGGGCGAGGGAATTCTCTTCAGCCTGTGCAGATTTTTCGTTTGTTTTATATTTTTTTGAGGTGAGGGAGGGCCTTTTAACCTATTTTTTCCTTGTAGATTCCCGATGGGAGCGAGGGATTTCCCTTGTCCCACTTCTATCGGCTTTTTTTGGCTGCCCGCTGGAGCGAGGGATTGCCCTTCAGCCCTTCCTTTCGGTTTTTATTTATTCTCCGTGCATGGCACTATTGGAGCAGCTTTCGTATTGGTATATTGGGGGTATATTGGAATTTTCACGGGTTCACAGCCAGTAACAGCCAGAAACGAACGAATCGTTTATTTCCAGTAAAACATTGTATTTTAACACAAACTAATAATCTGTTTTATTTCCACTTTTGGCTCGTTTTGTATTTCCGGCACACACAGAGGGCGGCAGAAAAACAATTTACTTTTTGGTTTTTGTGGTCTTGGTGGCTTAGCTTAATTACCTCCTCACAGAGAGGTACACCAGAAAGATATTTTCACCTATGTCAACACTAAAAAAAACGTATTTGCTTGTATGTTTTCTTTAGATACATTCCACCATTTCTTTTTCCTGAACCAGCGTTCTTCCAATTCTGGAATTCCGCTGATACCCTACTTCTGGTGGGGAGTGTTAACTTACATATCTACGCGAGAGATGACCTCTGTGATTTCTACAAATATTTAAAGTTTGAAGCAGAGACTGATGTTAAGCTCCTTCGATTATACATCCCCCTACGCGGCCGTAATGCAGTAAACTCTCCGCTATTTTTGGGATTTTCCTCACGATTCCCGAATGTTCCTGGGAATGGTTTACATTGCTTGGTCTCTCACATTGTAGAACCGGACAAAGTTGACACCTTCTTTCTTTCTTCGGATTAGTTGCTATTCGGTCTATTCGTATTTCGAAAAAGGTGAAAAAATATGACGGCAAAGAAAATTTTTTCTGCCCATTAAGTGCAAGTTCAATTCTAAAGCAAAATTACATCATATCACTATTCATGCAACTAATAAACTAAAATTATTATATGAAAGGTTTGATTCCCCAATGGTCCATATATATATTTGTGTATGAATCGAAACATTTTGTTTTTTTTGAGTAAGTCATTCTACGGCATTAGTATGGTCATCTTTTAGCTCTTAAGATAAGTTCTTACCTCCAACTACTTGACATTTTAAGATCACAACGTCGCCTTCACTATATGGGCCTACCACTGTAGATCGCTCCACGTTATCATTGTCTCGTATAATTACTTGCTTGGGCGGAGCTAATGCAAAAAGAGTATAAAGTATAAAAATATGATTAATGCATTTTCAAAAATGGTATCGGGCAGCTACTATCTATATATATCAAAATCTCATGTCACAATGTTCATGGCTTAAATTCTCCCAAAACGGAATAGGTTTGTTAGGTTACGCAGCCCGGTTACGGGTTTCACAGTCATATACATTTTTTCATTTACTTTTGAATTCACATAAATTTTCGCTCTTACGCTCAAAATAGGAACGAGTTTTTACATTTCAAAACGTCAACCCTTTCCTATGCGAAATGAAAACTAAACGGGTTTTTATACAACAAAACGAATCTTAATTGCAATGGGGAAAAAATAGATGACTTATTGGTCCATTAAGATAAATTTGACAATATTTACAGGGCAATTTAGCTTGTGACTTCTTTATAAATAATTTTTTTGTAACCCAACCTCAAATTTGACTAGAAAAAAATTAGTCAGGACAAATTCACTTTTTGGATTCGTGGCAATAGCTGACGGAGATCGATCCGTTTAATGGATCTTGCAAAAAAAAAATTGTTGCTAATAGCAGCACAAATAGTACTAAATGACAGCTAAAAATACAAATAACAGCTTGCAAACTGCGCATAACAGAACAGTTTTCTGAAGGGTGATTTTTCCCGCCAAATGTAATTCAAAATGTAACTGCAACAGTTAATTGTTTTACCATTAGCAAATCAATTTTCAATTTAAATGCTGTTACTTACAGTTCGTCAGAAATATTAAATACATATGTATTGCATCTTAGATATCTTGATCTACGCAAATCAAGCACGGCAAAAAAAAAGATCAGCTGTTTTTGTTAACCACAATCGATGGGAAAATGAAACATGAAAAATTTTTTAGATCTGGTATTTTTTTATTTGCATTCCCGGTACTCGAAGAGTACACCCAGAAGGAAGCGTTTCCGACCCCACAAAGTATATATATTCTTGATCAGCATCAATAGCCGAGTCAATATAGCTATGTCCGTCTGTCCGTCCGTCTGTCCTTCTGTCCGTTTCATTAGCGCCTATAGCTCAGAGACTATAAAAGCTAGAGCAACCAAATTTTACATCCATACTCCTGTGATATCACACTGTTACAAGTTTTCAAAATTTCGCTCCGCCCCCACAAAGGACGAAAGTATGTAGAATCCACAATTTTCAATATACGGGAAAACCAAAAACGCAGAATCACAGAAAATTACCATATCTATCAGCGTATTGAATCTGGATCAGATCGAAATATAAGTTTAGCCAAGGGAACAAATTAAATTTCCGTGGCGTTCCAAGCGCAGACTCATTCCCTCTCTCTCTCGCAGACAGCCGTGTATGTATATGAAGAAAGTAGATGTAGAGAAGACAGATGTAAAAAAATTATGTAAACAAATATGGAAACATCTAATAGATATAAATCTCCAAAAGGGTTCGACCTAATTTTTTTTTTTTTTTTCGGCTAAAATTCAGTTTTCCCGTTTGGCGAACATGGTAAGTTCACATACATATACATATACTGACTGATTACCGGGTATAAAGTAGAGCCACGGCCTTAGACGCGGCTCAAAACGTTCTCCCTCGTTTTTTCAGAAGTAGTGCTTCTTTTTTTCACATTACATAAGTATCTTACATCTGGTTGTATTGAACTTTGCAATTCTAAAAAGCTGAAAAATTCAGCTAAAAATCGGGCCCTTGCAGCTTACCGTCTGGAAATTATTAAGCTTTAAAACTCAAATTTGATCATTTTTGCGTACATTTTTCGGAAATTTTGACTTTAAAAACTCAGGAAAAGTCGAAAAAAAAATATTTCTTTCGATGAATGCAGCCGTTTGATTAAACCTCCGTATGCGGCTTTTTGCCGTTTAATTCGGCTTGGTGCCATTTGCCATTTTACAGTTAAAACTGTTACAAACACAGATTTTTGGTATATTTTTAAGGAAAAATATTGGCTTTATGTCGACTAACGGCTTCAACGTTTGCGTTTATCCATCATTTTTACAAAGGTTACCTTAAACGACGCCTAACTAATGTATCTAAAATACCAGCTTTCAAAATTTCTTTAAAAAAAACTACGCCAAAAAAAACCATAATTGCTTAAACATTTTTAAATCCCCAAATCTATCAGAAAAGTTCCTTTTTGGCCACAGCGGAAATATCGTGTTGACTAGTTTTATAGGCGGTGGTGCATCAGTAAAGTAAATCGCTTTTATTGTTCATCATTTGCACTGGCCGTTGTACCATATTGTCTTTTGGCTCAGCCATAATCCCCATCAACGGCAGAGAGAGAAGATCCCAACGACTCAGCCGTACTAAAGAGGCAGAGAGAGCTGACGCCAAGCTGAGAGAGCGGGAGAGGAAAGCCCCGCTAACGGAAACCATGGTAATGGCAATAGCCACCTGCACCAGCGCCGAGCCGGCAGAATGTCGGCAGAGAGCGCGCAGAACGCCGATAGAGACCACGCAGAATGTAGCCCTATACACTGCTAACAAGGGCAAGAGAATGAGAAGCCAAGAGAATACAAAATTCAGTTCGAGAGCGCTGAAGCGGACGCACGTGTACGCGGAAGAAACCCAAAATGCAACCCATACACAGGGAACGCGAGGTACTGACCGTAGCATACGCGTACGCGGATGAATAACGTGGTGGTTCAAAGCGAGATGCGGACTGCCAGCAGCCTGCAGCCATAAAATACAGCGGATACCAACATCAACGGGGCAGCGATGGATAAGAGAGTCTCACTAAAGAAGTGAGCTATCCAAGAGTGCCACTCGGTGTGGCATGTGATCGTCTAGCCATTTCCGGTGATACTCGCTGGTGTCTCGTTTTCCTCGTTTCTCGCCTTGACGGCGTTATGGCCGAAATTGCTCTTTCCCTAATGGTTTCTATAATTTTATGCAATATTTGGAAACACACTTTGAATCAAGTCTTCCTTCAATGACATTAAAGTGCAAAAATTATTTGGAAGCGTTCTGAAGCCAGAATTGTCAACGGGAAGTATGCCATTACCAATGTCTAACAGTTGTCTGGAAACACATCTGCTGAAGCATCGTTTTGCAATTGAACACGTACATTTGTAGACAATCTAAGTGTTTTCACAGAGCGCCACAAATTAGATGGTTTCAAAAATTAATTCATTTCATCAGCAGCAGTTCCTAGTTTAACTATGGGCAATTTTTGTCTGAAATCATCTGCTAAAAATATCAATGCACCACCAAACAATCGATTATCTCCACGAATATCTTTCAACGTACGAATAAGTGCTTCCAGTGACTTCTTGTTAGCCATAGTACACTCATCCCATATAATAAGAGAGCATTGCAGCAGCACTCTGGACATTGAAGATCTTTTTGAAATGTGCATGTAGGATTATCGTCAGCCGGCTTGTTCAAGGGCAACTTAAGGGCAGAGTGCGCCGTGCAACCACCATCCAATAATGTGGCAGCGATGCCCGACGAAGCCAGAGCTAATGCGATTCTACATTGTGCTCGAATGGTAGCCAAAATAATCTAAATGACAAAAATTTTTCCGGTACCTTCCGGTGCATCTAAAAAGAACAGTCCACCATGTTGTTCTTCGATAGTTCGCAATATTTGGTCGTAAATCGTCTAATCTCTCTCGTAGTGTTCAGACGCGTTTTTTCATTGCGCTCCGCTCATATTTCACTTATTTTGTATAAACAACCGGTGTTTGTCCAAAATAAACCTTTAGCGAACTAACAAATTAACTTGCTAACATAAAGTCTATCCTGAATCGCGAGTGCATACCTATTTACTGTGTAAAATATAATTTAATAATTCTTTTTTGCGTCGGTTAACATTGTGTTTTTCTTGTTGCTTTTCGTAACTACGCTCTCACATTGAATTTAGCCCGCTCTCATTTTGTAGTCTGTGCTTTAGCATCACTCTCTCCCTATAACCCAAACAAAACCGCTGCAACCGCTCTCCTCTCTCCGCTCAGTTTTTACTAATTCCGCTTTAAGCGTTTGCCGGGCACACTGGTCTGATTTCTATTTGTTTTGAAATAAAGTTTGTTTCTCTATTATATTTAAAATGGAATCACCTATTATCTGTACCAAAAAAACCTGCAAACAGGTGGTCACCCCTACTCAGCCGAGTATCCCCTGCTATCTTTGCGGAAAAGCAATGCACGCAAAGTGCGCTGGGTACTCAGGCCTCGTGGGTGATGCAATTTCCAAACATAATGGCTTGTTTTACTGTTGTGAGGCATGCCGGGGGGCTCACATAGAGATGGCCAGGTTTATGGGACGCGGAATGGCTTTATGGAGCTGATCGTAGGCTTTAAAAAGCAGTACGATCAGCTCCTAGCCATGGAGTCTTTGTTTAGCAGTTTGAAACTGATAAATGAGTCTCCTAGGCGAAAAAAGGTCACTCCGCGGGATCTGCAAGCCCCAACTATCCCTCTGCCGCCCGTTGCCGAACAACCGACTCCGACCACTCCAATTGTGCAGCAGCTGATATCGTTTGCTATTCCAAGGGCAACGACAGCTGCTGGTGATGCAAATTCGACAGCCGAATTTATCACTACGGAGAACGCACAACCAGAAATTTCCGTAGCGTCCGTGTCCGTCGAGTCCGCCAACAATCCTAATATCCCGTCCACTTCGATCCCACCAACAAACAAACAAACATACGTTATATTATAATTGTGTTTACAGAGACCTGGTTAAAACCGGAAATTCTTAACTGAAGTTTTGGCAGGTCGGTACACAACCTTTAGAAACGGTCGAACGGTCGTCTCGAGGTGCAGGTGGGGTTCTGATTGCAGTGGACTCTAACTTCACGTCGGAACATTTTACAGTCCAGATTCAACAAGAACTGGAATTCCTGTGTATAAAACTGATTCTTCCCGCTTTTTCAGTCTTTATTACATGCTCGTATATTCCACCTTCTTCGGATATCGCAACTTATGAGCAGCACTTGTCCGCCTTAAGCGCTGTTTCTTCCTCGCTATCAGATAAAGATCGTATGATAGTTCTTGGGGATTTCAATTTACCAGGAACTGTTTGGTCTTCGGTAAACGAGTCTAATAACCTAGTGCCCATGTCACGACATGACTTTATAGACGGCTTACTCGACTTATCCCTGTCTCAATTCAACCATGTGATAAATTCCCTGGGTCGATTGCTTGATCTGTGCTTTGTAACGGATCCGACCATTGTGTTGTTAACCCGAGTCCTTCCGCTCACTATACCTGAAGACGCCTACCATCCTACACTTGAAGTGTCGCTCGATATAGGACCAACCGCATTGGATCGGTCGGGTAGGCTACCTCAATGTGTCCGCTGCTTTCGTAAAGCCGAGTTTGCGAAGCTTAATAACCTCATTAGGGATTTTGATTGGTCCGCTTTGTATTTGTGCACTGATGTTGCGATATGCACAAACATTTTCTACGATGCACTTGACTCACTTTTTGAGTCTTGTGTCCCACTTTCCTGTCCTATTAGATCTGGGAAGCCCCCTTGGTTTACCAAAGAGTTATCCAGTCTAAAAAACTTAAACAACCACGAATTTATTGGAGTTCACCTCCTTTATCATTAAAGGCTTCCAAGGTAATCTACAGACGGATGTCATTTACACAGATTTGAGTAAAGCATTCGACTCTGTAAAACACACTCTCCTAGCACAAAAACTTGACCTTTTAGGGTTTCCACCCAATCTCTTGAGATGGATTTCTAGCTACCTTTGTTCCAGGTCCCAAAGAGTCCTCTTCAAAACTCCCTATCTTCACCAGTTATAGTTACTTCGGGCGTACCACAGGGCAGCCATCTAGGCCCCCTACTCTTTACACTCTTTATTAATGACCTGCCTTCGGTATTAACATACTCTCGAGTACTTATGTATGCGGATGATGTTAAGCTGTGTGTCCAGTTCAAGGACAGCTTATCTCACTCCAGGTTGCAATCCGATCTTAATAGCTTTCAGTCATGGTGTTGTGCAAATTTGTTATACCTTAATGCAGGGATGCGCAAAGCTGTCTTATGGATGTGCACGCACAAATTCAAATAAAGGAATTCGCACTCACACATGTAACGATCACTTTTTTGTTATTTTAATGTGTACACAGAAAAAAATAGGAACATGTTTCTTCAAAAATAAACAAATGCGTCTCATGGTTTACAACGAAGTGAACTTTTTCGTTTTTCAGTGTACAGCAAACGAAGAGACAACAACAAAATATATTCGGGATAGGGACAGTAAAACGAAGCAATAAAATTGTTGTTGCCTTGCCAGCAACGAAAGTTGACGCAAAGCGAAAAGTGAAAAATTGTTTGTGTAATTGTCAATGTGCAAAAAAACCTTACCAGTGAGTAAGATCACACACTTCCCATATGCTATGTGCAAAACAAAAACAAATGTGCATCGTGAGCATAGGCACTGCGCACCCCTGCCTTAATGCTTCGAAATGTAAAGTAATGACATTTCATCGCTCCATCGCCTTTCTGGCTCCTTACACACTAGGCGGTGGTTCTCTTGAGAGAATTACCCTAGTTAATGATCTTGGTGTTCTTTTAGATCCCAAGTTAAAGTTTTCTGAACACATTTCTACCATGGTAAATAAGGCCATGGGCGTGCTTGGGTTTATAAAGAGGTGGTCAAAGGAATTTGACGACCCCTATATAACAAAGACTCTCTATGTATCGCTTGTTCGTCCGATTTTAGAATATGGTTCTTGTGTTTGGTGCCCTCAGTACAAAGTACACCAGGACCTTATAGAATCAGTACAGAAAAACTTTTTAATTTTCGCTCTACGCGGCCTCAACTGGGATGCAAATGTGAGACTGCCGTCTTACTCTAGTAGATCGCTTTTAATAAACCTTCCATCTTTAGTTAACCGTAGAAAAATGCTTGGTGTGATTTTTGTGCACAACTTGATCAAGGGTGACGTAGATAGCCCTGACTTGTTGAGCCACATAAACTTCACGATTCCTATTAGAATTACTAGAAATTATATACCTTTGTTCCTTTCGATTTGTAGATCGAATTATTCCTTGCATGAACCTTTTAGAGTTTTATGCTCGGATTATAATTCCCTCTACCATATCATATCGGCAACTAATTCCCTTCCTCTTCTTAAATTACTAATACTCACATACCTTTCTCGTAGTTAGTAATTGTAGTTGTAGAGTACGATAGTTTTAATGCATGATTAATTCCTTTAGTAAGATTAGTTCTAATTTTCCTCGAATACTAGTCTTTCCGACTAAATTCCCTTTTCTACAAAGGGATTGCCTGTCGAATATTCGTATCCTGCTTTCGGAGATTAGGCGGCAGTCCCACAAGAATGTCGAAAGTACTACTCTTCATGCGGATGTTGTCTTTAATGAACGTGTCGGAGTTGTTTACAACATCTTCTTCCCAAAATGCAACTTATCGTGGCAATTAAAATGTATAATACATTATTCAAATAAGAAGAGTACATTATCTGCCCTTTATTTACAAGGGTCCAAACTCCTGGAGTAAATTGCAGTTTCAAGACAAATTGTAACTTGTTTGCAGCTAACCCTGCGCCAGCGCAGATAAAAGAAACCATTCTTTTTGTGTTAGACTTCTCATAATTAATTTTTTTTATTAAATTTGTGCAACACAGTGTTTTTCTCGTCAGCTGTTTTCAAGACGCAAAGACGCTCGTCTGCCAATGTAATATAAAAGTTATTCGTGGATATTGAATCGGTTTCAAGCCCGAATATCTCACTACATTCGGAACATTTTTGCTTAGTTCAGCAATGAAAGTTTTATCTCTTTTTACTGGATTTCTTTGAATTACATTTTTATTCGAAAGTAGTTCAAATTTTAGATTATCTATATTAATTAACTGATCGTTACTGGTTGTATTCAATAAACGGACAAATGTTTTTTTTTTTATGCAATTGTGTTTGCAACATAAATACCAGGTTGAATTTTCTGATTTGGAATTAATATACTATCTTCCATTGAAGTAAGTCCTTCTATTCTGATAACTTATGATCTTGTTGGTAGAATAATTGAGTTATGGCCAATTATGTATGTTGTTGGAACATAAATGCGGATGTCTTTATTATTTGGTCGTATTATAAAGCAATTTTCTGAAGGATTAAGGTCTATTTGACTATTCCGTTCTTTAATAAAATAAGCTCTATTGAAACTAGACATTGGAATTAAATATTTCCTTTTCCTATGCCTTGAATATCTATTGTATTTTCTATTACAATGTTATTGAAAGCTCGTTCTCTTTCGTAGTGATCAGACGTGTTTTTTCTTTGCGCTCTACTTATCTTGCATTTATTTAACCTATACAGCCGATGTTTTTTTCAAAATAAACTTTTAATAAACTTCCAAATTAGCCTTCTATTGTGGATTTAATCTTGAACCGCGAGAACATGCCTCTTAATTGTGTAATAATTATTATTATTTTTTGCGTCGGTTAAGTGTGTTTTTTTTCTGTTGCTCTCCCTATAACAAAATCTTAAATAACTTTTCTGCTGCAACCGCTCTCCTCTCTCCGCTCACTTTTTACTGATTCCGCTTTAAGCGTTTGACTGGCACTCTATTTGTTTTTAAATTTTTTTGGTTTTATTTATTTATTTTTTTATTTAAAATGGAATTTTCTGTGGTCTGTGCCAAGAAAACATGCAAGACGGAGATAGCCCCTGATCAGCCGAATATCCCCTGCTGGCTCTACGATAGCACACTGCACGCAAAATGAGCTGGGTTTTCAGACTTCGGCTGACCGTTGGCTTTAAGAAGCAGTACGATCGGCTCCCAGCTATGGAGTCTCAATTTCCCAGGTTGCAACTGCTAAATGAGTCTCCTAGGCGCAGAAAAATCACTCCGCGGGATTTGCAAGTGGTCACTGTCCCTTACTCCGACCACTCCAAATGCGCAGCAGCTGATATCGTTTGCTACTCCAAGGGCAATGACAGCTGGTGGCGATGCGAATTCGGTAGCCAAATTCATCACCTCGCAAAGCATGCATCCAGCAACGTTTGTAGCGCACGTGTCCGTCGAGTACGCCAAATCTCCAACTATCCCGTCCAATCCAATCTCACAGGTACCAGGCCTGTGGTGCCAGGACCATTCATTGGTGGTCATCCCACCTAAGCGACAAAATTTTGTCTCATCGCTGGCCCCTGACTCCAAAATTAGTGATGTGACCGTTTTTAAACAAAGCAAAATATAAGCCGTCAGCTTAAAGGTGGAGAAGCTTAACTTCTCTTATGCCAGGGAGATTATCTTTTAAGATAAGCGTCTCCCCAACTCAGTTTGACACCATTTTCACTCTAAAATTTGGCCAGACCACTTGCTGGTGAAGGAGTTTAAGGCGAAGAAGAAAAATAGGCCCCCAATATCTCTCGCTGCTAATCAGGCAAGGATGGAGCACCTCATTTTCCGCTCTACCTCCACCTGTCCAAAAATCTAATAGCTTCTTTTCTCGTCGTGACCTATCAGAATCTTAGAGGCTAACGCAGTAAGCTCAGCGCTCTTTTCCGGGATAGCGTCTCATTTGCATCTCACGTTATTGTGTTTACCGAGACCTGGTTAAAGCCGGAAATTCTTAATTCTGAAGTTTTCGCAGGCCGGTACACAACCTTTTGAAATTACTGTTCATCTCGACGTAAAGGAAGGGTTCTGATTGCAGTGGACTTAATCCTCAGGTCGGAACATTTCACAGTCAAGTTTCAAGAAGAACTGGGATTTCTGTGATTTTATATCCGATACTCGAAGAGTATAGTATATTAGATTTGTGGTGATAACGGTTGTGTGAATACCCAGAAGGAATCGTTTCCGACCCCATAAAGTATATATATTCTTGATCAGCATCAAAAGCCGAGTCGATATAGCTATTTCTGTCTTTCCGTCCGTCTGTCCGTTCGTCCGTCTTCATTAGCGCCTATAGCTCAATGCTATGCCTGATCGAATATTTTGACGCCTAGATCTCAGAGACTATAAGAGCTAGATCAAAGAAACTTTCTATCCACGCTCCTGTGATATTAAAACCCCTTCCGCCACAACAAAGAACGAAAATCTACAATTGAAGATACGAGAAAACCAAAAACGCAGAATCATAGAAAATGACCATATCTATCAGAATGTTGAATCTAGATCAGATCGGATCAGTAGTATAGCCAGAAGGAACAAATGAAATTTCAGTGGCTTTCCAAACGCAGACACATTCCCTCTCTTTCTCGCACACAGCCGTGTATGTATATGTAGGATGTAGATTTTGACATGTAGAAAAGACAAATGTAAAAAACGAATGTAAAAAAAAATGGAAACATCTAATATATAAAAATCTCCGAGCAGGTTCGACTTAATTAAAATTAAATTTGCCCCTTTTGCGAACATGTAGTAAATTACATATATGGTAAGCTCACATACATATATACTGACTGAGTACCGGGTATAAAGTAGAGCCGCAGCCGTAGACGCGACTCACAACGTTCCCCCTCGACTTGTTCTGTGTTCTTGGTGATTTCAACTTGCCAGAAACTGTTTTTTCTTCGGTGAACGTTCTTGTTCTTCTAAAAACCTAAAGCCCATATCATGACATGACTAGTGTGAGATTGTGGTCTTATCCTAATAGATTTCTCTTAATTAACCCTCCACGCTTAGGTTATCGTAGAAAAATCCTTGGTGTGAAATTTTTCACAACCTGATCAAGGGTGACATAGATAGCCCTGACTTGTGGAGCCGTATAAACTATTACTGTTAGAAATACTAAAAACGATAAACCGCTGTTTCTTCCGATTTGTAAATCGAATTCTCGGATTATAATTCTCTCTACTAAGCCATATCTACTACTAAATCCCCACCTTTTCTTAAATCACTTATATTCGTTTCATTCGTTAATATTCATCACATTCGTTTCTCGTAATTAAAAATTGTAATTGTATGATATTTTGAATGTATGCTTAGTTCCCTTATTAAATCTAGTTCTGATTTTTCATGAATATTAATCAAACATCTATCATTCCAGCATGTCCACGATTGGTTCGGTTAACGAGTCGTGCGTCACGCGGCACCTACCGCTCGGTACGTTGGGCGGCAAGGGGCTGTGTTCCTGGGATGGGATTCGAGCGTGACTGGGATTCGAGCGTAACAGCATTCGGCTGGTGTCCCATGGGCCACTTGATGGTGCAGTCATTGCATATCAAGGTCCAAACATATATTGTGCCCTTGCAAACTTTAGTTTCTGTGAACATTGATCTTGTGGCGAACAACCATGATATTGCTCATGCTTTGCCGGCGGCCTAGTGAGGTGGACTTCTATTAAGCCAAGACGAGGTCCATCCAACGGCAACTACCATGCCTCATCATTTCACCGGAAAACTTCCTTACAACATGTCATCTCGGAAGTCAAGGCTACCGCATATGCTATTGGCTTGCTTCAGTGGAGACTACGCATACTAGTCAAATTTCTTCTCGATGTTCAAGACTGTGGTTGACAATGAGGAGGCGCTAAGTAGTTTGGAAAAATCCAGTATCTACATGCTAGACGGGCCAGCTCTAGAAACCTTACGTTCCCTCGAAATATCTGATGCGAACTATGGAAAAAAGTTGAAATTGCTTATTAATCGTTTCGACAGCAAATACTTTCAAAATACAAGGTGTTGAGATGGGATCTGATAGAAGTCCTCGGCAGCTCAGCGATAAAGTCAATGTCGGGCGATATTTGATTCCGCATCTCAGCTTAATTTCGTAACGTGTCATCTGTCTGGCCATCTGCAACTAAATCATTGGCATTCGCCCGTTTCAATATCTGGCATTGAAGCATCGTCGATGAGTTCGGATAAAGCTGTGGAAGTCATCATGCAGTCTCAGTATGGCAGCTATAACTCTTCATTCACAGTTACAAAAGTCATCACTGACTACAATAGTCGACACAACATTTCCGCTGTGGCCAAAAATGACTTTTTCTGATGGATTTGTGTACTTAAAATTGTTTAAGCAATTATGGCAATCTGGTATTTTCTTCTTCTTTTTTTCCGTTACTTATGTATCTTGCATGTAGTTGTTTTGTATCTTGCAGTTTTGAAATGCTGATAAATGCAGCTATAAATCTTACCCAAGAAACTTGTACATGCTTACCGTCTGGAAGTTATAAAGCTTTCAAAATCAAATTTCACCATTTTTCGCGGTATTTTTTTCCGAAATTTTGATTTTGAAATCTCAGGAAAAGCCGAAAAAAAAATGTTTTTGGCCTGTATTTTATTGGTTTTAGATAGTTACCTTAATTAGGCGTCGTTTAAGATATCGTTTGTAACAATTCTTGAATAAATGGCTAAGGTGAAGCCGTTTCACCAATCCTGGGAATGCCGAATTTTACCGATAAATTCCGTTTGTCGGAAATTTGTGTTTGTAACGGTAACATGGCATTTGTGATGGTAAAGAACAGCGAAATTCGGCATCCGAAGGTTTGGTCAAACGGCTCCATCTTAGCGATGGCTTTGGGGCTGGTATGGGATCCTAGCTCAGATGTCCTACTGTTCAATTTTTCTCAAATCTTGCCACAAACGTACTCACTTGTCTTCTATAGCCAGATTCTATGATCCGCTTGGATTCAAAGCAGTTATTCTGGATAAAGCAAAAATATTCTTACAGAGTTTATGGTAGGAGTATTTAGGATGGGAAGGTATATTGCCTGAACCTTTATAGACAGTATGGTGTGACATGACATCTAAATTACACATCGTTCAGAAATTAAAATGTTCTTGATTTGCTTTGCTGCAGAACTCATCCCTCCAGTTGCACGAATTTTGTGATACCAGCATGACCGCTTATGGAGCTTGCGTTACATAAGATCGAATATCCATACAGCATCTCGCTTGCTCTGCTCAAAGTCCAAGGCCATACCCTAATTGAAATTGGCCTCGGCGTTGATGTGAATTGATGTGAAGCTCTATATGAATTGCTATGATGAACCGACGCACAAAAATGCAAACCAAGCTTTGCCAAGCATCGGTGTCCGACTTGCTGATGTCTTGATGGTAACTGGTCCATCGTAATCCCATCCGGAATATAAAAAAAGCGGATGGGCTGAATTCGAAGAAAGGGAAGATCAGCCATGAGTTGTGTGCTTGTACTTTTGCGATGGAGGAAACAAATCTTGCAGGTGAATAAAATTTTTCGGACTATGTTGCGGGCGCGAAGAATCCAAGACTTCTATCTCAAAGTGTGGAATATAAATTCAACTCCAACGTGTAGCGATGGGACGTGCTGGTGACTAGCAAGTAAAACAGCAACTGGTTACTCCTTTCGAAGAAAAATGGGATGTTTTGCATCATAAGTTGCCCTAGACTTGTCAATGCGTGCTCTTACGCTCATTATTCCTGGGTTGTAAACAAATGGAGTGTGGCGTGATTCGCTACATTTTTTAAGAAAGTGGTCTCCCGGTGGTCAGCTGCTTGTACTCCACTTTGAACATGTTTGATAACCCTAGACCATGTATATTAAAGTTCCCATGACGATAAAAACGATGACCGGTGGTTCTTGCCACGAAGACGATGTACGAAGCGAAAGAAGTAGCTAATTGTCCGCAAGAGATGTGACCAGGATGAAGCCTTGTTAATCATACATTGAAGATTCCTTCTTGGGAAATGTGTAGATTAACTTGAGGCTTGACCTTTACTTCCATAAGCGCAGCTTCCTCAGTACACAGTGTAAACTTTGTTTTAGCAGGTGGCCAAGTGGGACGAGATTGGGAAAGCCACGGTGTTCCATTCCATCGCAGTTAATGGTCTGCAAGATCCCTCGGTAGAAGGAAGATTGTAGAAGGATCTCTTGCAGCCGCTACGTGAACAAGCTTTCAGAATCTCAGCAGTGCGATTTCAAACACAAGTTTTCCAAGTCCGCGGGGGTGATAAGAACCAATCCAGTACAATTTCGGAGTCAATTTAATCACGAAGTACTGGAAACAGAGACATACATTTTGAAAGGAAAGGCTGAATACGAGCCACGAGATAGATATAGGTTTGATGGGCGCACACGGACTTATTGGACAATAGTCAGACAACATAAACAACATTATTGAGTTCACGCGACTGTAAATAACAGCGGCGTATGCATGAGACGACCCATCGGCAAATCCATACATTTTCGTTGTTTCGTGTTTAGCTGGGTTCCAGCGTATTTCAAGGACCTTCACGTATTGGGTTGGGCTATCTAGTTCAAGAACTTCAATAGGATACTCACACATGTTTTTTGGTAGGGAATTTAGTAGTGATTAACAATTTGAATTCTATTTTCGAAATTTAAATTGAGCTCGGCTCAATATGTCACGGTCAGCTGTCAATAATGGTCGAGTGTAGCTGTCTCCTCTTTTCGCCAGACGATACGTGATGCGAGTGACCCTCTGAAACCAGGCTTAGGCGTAGGGCTTGTGACAATGTGGGCCCCATTGGCAGAATCCTTGAACGGATATTGAACGGTGTACACGCCATCATCTCTACGTGTATACGTATTAACGAAGTGTTGCTGAGCTGGACCACTACCGTCAATGCTAGCGTTACTTAGTTGAACTTGCTCAATGTCCATGAACGAACGAACTGAGGTATCCAGATCCTTGTGAGCGTGATGTGCAAGTGCGTGTGTGTGAGCACATCGCAAATCTTTTTCCACATCGGAGGGTTCGACTCAATCCTCTAGGATGGAATTGAGGAGGTTAAAGAGTAGATAATCAGATCTGTTACCGCCACTGATCCTTTGCTTATGGGGGAGAGAAACGTAAACGTGGTGCAACCTCGAGTAATCCCAGCAGGGTTTGCACTTAGACCAACTGGTAAACGAGCATGCGTGCGCGAACCAGTTCAACTTATAGTTGAACCAGTATCCAGCAATATCCTTTAGGTTGTCTCCTGCCCCCAGATATCGACTATAGCGGATAAAATCGTTAAAAATATGACTTGACTATTGGCCAAGAATACCCTCCCCAATGCACGATGGCTGACCACGGCAGGATCTGTGACAGCAGAATGCTTGGACGAGCGTAGGTTTGGGTCAACAGATGAATTGACAGCAGAGCTCGGAACAGAGCGTATCTACTCTGAATAGACAAGCGGCAAGCGTCATAAGAAAATGCGTTCGGTGCTTTTGAACAAAATCAAGTTTGGCTGATCACGTGAACCAACCCCCGCAGTCCACACAGCTGGAATCTACTTTTTGGGCCGTTCTAGCAAATGCAACATTTGTATATATTTTTTTTTTTGTCAACAAAAGCAAAGTTTTTAGAGGTTGTCAAGGATCTAGCCACAGCTTCATTCAGCGCCAATTGAGACGCTTCATCAGCCTAAGGGGAAAGTGGCTGGACCTTGTCGACGGACAACATAACCAATTCCGTCTGTGAGAGAAATGAGCTGCTGGAGCTATTCAAAAGAGAGCCAACCGTCTTTATCGTCGCTTCGTCTTGACCCAGCGATGGAATCGACAGGAAATGTATCCCTCCTCGTTCTCCTCATTCTGGCGTCAAAATACCATTTTGGTCGAGTCGTCGGAGCAACAGTGCTAACCCTTGAAAACCTCGCTTGTGAGATTTTGGCCAGTCTTAACATTCGACCACTTTATCCAAGCTTCACGACGTTTCCAAAGCATCATTCATATCACGCATATCAACCGTAACCATCTTAGTCTTTGGTACAGGTGTCCCAGATGAATAAAACTTCTGGCGAAAATGGATCATGGGGTATCTTTACTTGCTGCAAGAGAGAAGCCAGTGGGGAGACACTACAGCAAACTTGGCACCTTTCAAATGGCTTCTCGGCCGTGTCGAAGAGGCCATAACAGACAAGGATGGAATCATCAGAGAGCCGCTGGGAAACTAGTTATTTGCGCACCTTTTCGCAACAGGGCCGTCTAGAGCGATATGTGTCGCAAGCTGAAGTGACCGAATGTGCAGCGGCGAACGCGCAACTGCAGGGTAGGGTTAATGTAAAGATTTACATTTTTGTACGCTTAGATTCTTCAAGGCCTTCAATGAGTTATCACAATAAATCTCGCTTTGTCAGAAGTTCTACTTTTCAATTATTTGGACCATTGTGGATTAATTTGCAAACGATTTGCGGAAAATCGTTATATCATTATAAATAATGTTATTTTGTGATATTTCTTGTAGCCTCGCTTGATCTCGTGAGAAGCAGGGACAAGAAAAGATGCTATGCATCTTCGGCTAATTCAGGCACGCGATGGCTGCAGTTGGTCCACGTAATGATCAATCTGGCTTTGCCTTCTCTGCAGCCATGGAGTAAGCTGGAGAATGAGACCTTCGGTCTTTTGGACGTAATCACTCTAGCGATTATTGTCTGTTGTCTGCTGCGCTGCCGTGGTCGGCCTGTTTTGCAACCATTGTTGCTTACTCTTAGGTACTTTAGCGTAGTTTTTTTCTTGATTGTGGTGTTGCCAACCTTTACGCATGCCTGCACGACCTTCTTCCTGCTTCTGAAACCCGAATTGATGGGCGGAGAGGCCTGCTCTTGTCGTTTCCTTGCTCGTGGAACTGTCCATTCCGATCGGCACTGGTTGCACATCCTGGTAAATGCTTCAAGATGGACGCTCAGTTTCTGCCGCTTTACTGATCTTTAGTTGGGCAGAGACCTCTAGCACCTCGCTTGCAGTGATGGTGGTTATTCACTTCTTCTAATGGTGATGGCCAGGGAAAGAGCGTAGATGGAGGAAACTCCATTCCAACATGGTACGGGGCGCTACCTGCTTCCATTTAAGAAGCGAGTTCGGTGAACACTTTATTTCACGTTTGGGGCCGGTTAATTGGCCGCCTAGATCGTGTGGGGCTATGTTAAGGCTCATGTCTATAGCAACAAGCTCGCAACGATTGAAGCTCTGGAAACCAATATTGAAAAAATTTATTTGTGAGATACCAGCCGATATGTTGAAGAGAGTATTCCAAATTTGGACCTAGCATATGCAGTCGCGGTCAACATTAGATAAATAACGAGGGGGAACGTTGTGAGCCGCGTCTACGCCGCGGTACTTTATACCCGGTACTCAGTCAGTATATATGTATGTGAGCTTGTTGTAATTTATTAAATGTTCGCAAAAAGGACAAATTTAATATTAGCCAAAAAAGAAAAAAAAAAATTAAGTCGAACCTTTTCGAAGGTTTTTATCTATTAGATGTTTTCATTTTTTTTACATACGTTTTTTACATCTGTCTTTTCTACATGTCTAAATCTACTTCCTACATATACATACACGGCTGTGTGCGAGAGAGAGAGGGAATGAGTCTGCGCTTGGAAGGCCGCTGAAATTTAATTTGTTCCTTCTGGCTATACTAATGATCCGATACGATCCAGATTCAAGATTCTGATAGAAATGGTAATTTTCTATGATTCTGCGTTTTTGATTTTCCCGTATCTTAAAAATTGTGGATTTTCGTCCTTTGTGGGGGCGGAAGGCAGCGTGGCCAAATTTTGAAACAAACTCGTTTCGGTTTGGTATCACAGGAGCTTGGATAGAAAGTTTGGTTGATCTAGCTCTTATAGTCTCTGAGATCTAGGCGTCAAATATTCGATACGGGCATAGCGCCCACCCGGTGTGTGAGAGAGAGCGAGAGGGAACGATGTATTTCGAAATGGTTTTCTTCATTGTGGCTATATTTATAGTAATTTTCTATGATTCTGCGTTTTTAGTTTTTTCATATCTTTAAAATTGTGCATGCCACAGATTTTCATCTGTGGGCGTCAGTGGGCGGAAGGGGGCGGGGCGAATTTTTCAAATACACTTGTAACAGTGTGATAGGACTGGAGTCCGGATGCAAAATAAGTTTGCTCTAGCTTTTATAGTCTCTGAGCTATAGGCGCTAATGAAGACGAACGGACGGACGGACAGACAGACAGACATAGCTATATCGACTCGGCTATTGATGCTGATCAAGAATATATATACTTTATTGGGTCGGAAACGCTTCCTTCTGGGTGTTACACACATCCATTTTTTCAAGAAATCTAATATACCCCTTTACTCTTCGAGTACCGGGTATGAAAAACAATTATATAAATCGTTCTATCGACTCAAATAAAGACCTCACAATTAATTTTTTATATTTTGTGTTATTTTTTTTTAATAAAATCCGAAAGCTCTTAAAAAATTACATTACCAAAGTTGAATTTGAAAGCTTAATATCTTACGGACGGTAAGCTGAAGATACAAAAAACTTAGGTTCGATTTATAGCTGCATTAATCAGATATTCAGAATGGCAAAGTTCAATACAACCAGATGCTTGACACTTAAGTTACGTGAAAAAAACTCCACCTCTGAAAAAAAAACATAAGAAAACCAGATTTTTAACATTTAAAAAAAAAAAGAAAACTACACCTCCAAAAAAAAAATGCATACAAACTTTTAAGACCCCAAATTTATCAGAAAATGTCGGCTTGGTTCACAGAGGATATGTGGTATTAAAGTTCGCTGCGGAAACATCTGAATTATGTTGCCTTGATTGCAAAGTGAAATTGCTGTTACTTACCACCTGAGCCATTGGTTTCATTACACAGTTGTGAAACGTCAGAATCGAAGCATTTTTTCTCAAATACCCAATCATACAATGACTTCATTCGGTGCTATGAATGAAAACTAGACTAAGCGTCCAGGGCGTGACCAAGTGATGGATCTCAGGATTCTGGATTGTGTTCGCTGGAGCACAGTCCTGTGACCCCGACAACCCCCGAGTAACGTGTTTCAAGAGAATCTGATGAGTTTTCCAGTAAGTTCCCTCATGTTTCGGCCATATTGGTTTTTAGAGGTTTAAAAAAAAAAAATCTGACGTGATGGAGATAAACTGACTTCGGACTCGAAATCAGAGCCACAAAATACATGAGGATATGATACTCTGGTCAACCACGCACGGCACTTTTTTTTGTGGGGCTATGTAATACATCATGGACTTGGTGGATATTTTTGTTAAAATTTTCACCCGGTGTAAAAAAGTGTGTAATTTTCACAAATAAAGAGAAACTGTTCAAATAAACTCCTTTTTTTTAAGTAAAATAGAAATATTAGATTGCATGTTAATTATATTTTTTACCTGAAAAAACACTGAAAAACATACCCTTTAATATTTTGTAGGCTTACAGTTTTAGCATTCTTTCGTAGAGTTTATCTAAAAATGTTTAAACTTGTCTAGGATGAAACTAGTATCAGTTGGTAATTTGGTTCGTTCTGATTTGGAAACAGTAAAATACCATTGTTCTTTGTTTGCGTTTTTGCTTTAATGAATTTTTTTAGTTTCATTTTTTGCCTCAAGACCTGATCTTTTTCCCAGATTTCAGAAATTTTATGTCTGCTATAGGATCTAGATCCGACTACAATTTGATTTTGATTAAAGTTTTTTTTATATATATATTTTTTGACTAGTCATTAAAAATTATTTGAACCATCAAATTTTTTTAAAATTTAAAAAATTAAGGAAAAGTAAGTTAAAAAAGAAATAACAAAATTAAAAAAAAAATTTACTTTCAAATTAATTCTATAATTTACTTAATAAAAAAACACTAACACAATATCTGTTTTACTTTCGACGCTTTTAGTTTTTATAAACTAGATGGACCGTATGAACCACTGTGCATTGGTGAAGACGGACGTCTTGTCTCACAGCCAGGTAGAGATTATTATAAAAAAAAAAGTAGAGTGAATAACGGCTTACAGTATAAAGTGCTTAGAAATTTAAAGTGCCAATTTTAATTGGTAAGTTTCGCAGCGGCGTTAACATTCATATACGCGTGGGGTTTTGGTAGTGTATTTTCTTTAAATTGGAATTCAATATTTTTTGTTTTGTTAGTGCCGACCCAGAAAAATGCGAGCAGTCGATGGCCCTTTGATACACCTATTTGGAACCTGGGTCGTGGACCGATTGCGAAAGCTCGCAACAGAGAATTTCCATAATTACTCTACTCGAAAAAATTTAATTTTTGTATCTCAATGGCCGGAAAATTTTTAAAGTCTAGTACTCAGACGAGCAAAAAAAATTATATGAAGGAATCAGGGTTGATATTCGTATGAAACCGATACAAATATTTTGCCGGCAAAATTATTCCTCTAGGGTCATAATTTTGGCGGTACTCAGCACGAGCAAAATAATTGCCGATATATGCTGGAAAAGTATTTAATGGTATTTGTGGTATTCCGCCAGGCACGAGAAATTTATTTGGCCGGTGAAATAAATGAAGTGGTGTGCGTGCATATGTGTGTGATTATAATCGAAATCGAAACGTAAACACAAAGCTATGGAGTTCAAAAAGCAAAATGTAAAGAGATTGGGGTAGTTTAGCGACGAGGAGATTTTATTATTATTAAAAGAAATCGAGCAGATGCATTTGCTATGTAATTTGGCGAATAAAAAGCAATTTGATGCAAACGCAATAAGAGGCGCATGGGAGTCTGTGGCTGCAGTGATGAATAGAGAGTACAATTTCAAGTAATTATAAAATGTAAGTGAATGTTCATAGGTATGCATTCCAGGTGATACGTGCAGAAAAGCTTGGAAATCGGATGAAATTTAGGTGATAAATAGGGAATAAAAAATAGTTGATTGCATTTCTGTTCCGCGAAAATGCATTTATACAATATTGCGGTACATTAGCCGTGCATTGTCGTCCTTCAGCGCCTACAAATAAAACATTTCTGCTTGCTTTGATACAAAATTTAAATTCTTAACTGATTTTATTTGTACACAGTGTAACCGTAGGGCATGCACACCTGGTCACACTCGGCCGCTAGTATTTTTATATTGCAAATTTTGCCAGCAAAATTTTTGCTGTTCTGAGTACTAGGCTTGAAGACAAAATTTAAAAAAAAAAAAAATACCGCAAAAAATGTTCAAATTTGAACTTGAAAGCCTAACTTCCAGACGGTAGGCTACAGGTAAAAAGTTTTTGAGTACGATTCAAAGATGCATTTATCAACTTTTCAGTACTGCATATTTCAATACAGCCAGATGTAAGATGCTTTAGTAATCTTTAAAAAAGAAGCACTAACTCTTCAACAAAATACCAGATTTAAAAAATTTCCTTATATGTATTAATATTAAACTATCACCGCTTTTTTTATCAGCTAACTAATTGTCTTTTATTTATTGAGTTTACGCCCCTAATATTTTTACACATTATCAATGAATGGTGAGATAGGTAGTTCCATGGCCGGTAGCATGATTAAAATTATTAGCAACCATCGACAGGATCTCAAAGTCGTTCATATAAATGCAAAAAGCTTGCTAATGACCATATGACATTAGACTTTACTAAATTTCCTGCGAAGAGAGAGATAGCATGATAGAAAACATCAGCTCCCAGCTCAACTGGAAAACAACTGGACGCATATATCTCTCTCGCTTTTACTGCATGCTTTTTGCATAAGGCTATCTCTATTTTTGCAGCTAGTCCAGCTTCAAAGTCTTATGTCATACGGGTATAAGGAAAATCGATGAGTTTAGATTACTCCTTACCCAGTCTAATGTAGATGTTATATGTGTGTCTGAGACGTGGTTTGTACCTCAGTTATGTGACTTGTCAATTGTGTGTGACGGCTATATTGTTTTTCGTTTAGATCGTTTTGAATATGCAGTTGGTGTTGCTATATATGTTAATTCTAGATTAAAATGTAATTTTATATGTATACAAACCGAATGAATGTTCCATCGAATATATAATGTTGGAAATCTCAGGTAAAATGAATAAGAAAATTTTACTTGGCTGTATATACCGACCCCATCGTACGATAGACTATGAGCCGCTATTAAAAATTATCTCGCACATTTCAGTGTCATACACAGACAATATTCTGGCTGACGATCTCAATGGCAATCTCGTGGAGAGTCATCTATTGGATAGTTTTGCTTCCTTGGCGTTGCATGCCGTAAATGTAACCATGTCTACACACTTCAGCAGTACCTGTGATACACCTCTTGACATTTTTCTTTATTTTACTTTATGACTAGGTTTCAGTACCAGCCTTTTCTAAACATGACCTTATATTTCTGATATATGACTTAACCTTGGACTATAAACTACTTCATTTACGTATAGGGACTATACAAATTATGGACTATAATGAACTAGAACAAGAATTTAATGTGACTGGGCTGCAATCTACCAATCTCCACATGTTGATTGTCAATTAAGTGTTTTAAACAGACATATTCTATACTTCTTCAACAAGTTTGTACCACTAAAAACCAAGATTATAAAACCAAGACAGAATCCTTGGTTCACCAGTGAGATTAAAAGACTACGTCGCCAGCGTGATGTTGCTTTCATTAAATGGAAGCGATACAAAACGGGAGAGCAACTGTTAACAAAAGAATAAGGTCTGCTAAGTGTTTATATTATAAATCTAAGTTTCAAAACTGTTCTACCATTAAGCAAAGATGAAGTGAGATTAACAGTTTAGGTATCTCAAGATCTCAACAAAAGGTTCTCGATAATTGATGTACCTGAAGCGACTTGTAACATGTACCTGAATACAATCCCACTCTGTGATAATAGTTTTAGCTTTGTATGCGTCAATCAGTGTGGCGTCCATGCGTGTATTTTTAAGATGAAATCTAACGCTGAAGGCCTAGATAACACCAGCCCGAAATTTTAAAAAATCGTACTTCCCAAAATCGTATTCCACGTTACCTATATTCTGAACACGGCCATAACTACTTCCATGTTCCGAAAAATGCGAAAATTTTGCCTATACCAAAATCCAACAATGACTTTAGACCCATTTCGATAATTCCGTTCCTTTCAAAAGTACTAGAAAATCTCATGTCCCTACAAATTGAAATCTTTTTGATTAACAACTCGTTATTAAGCCAACAGCAGTCGGATTTTCGAAAAAAAAGAAGCTGGGTGACGGATATTGTAAAAAATATTCGGCAGCAACTCGACAAGAACAGTGTTGCATTTTTAACACTTCTCGACCACAGTAAGGCATTCGACTCAGTGAATCATAATATTCTCTGCACAAAACTAAAGAATTTATAAACCTTTCTGAGACTGCAGTCAACTTTATTATCTTTCAAACAGATTGCAGGCAGTAGTAGTAGTGGCACGTGTGTTTCCACTTTTAGTGAACTTACACGGGGAGTTCCTCAGGAATCAATGTTAGGCCCTTTACTGTTTTCTATATATGTTCATGATCTACCGATGACGTCCAAATCTATGTTAGTAGTCCCGTTAAAGAGATAAATGTTTGTGGCAGTACGTGTAACAGAATGCTTTCCATAATTGAGAAATGGGCAAAAGAGATTGGCTTGGGAATAAATCCAAAAAATCTAAGTGCATGGTAATTGCTAAAAGGTGATTGATGTTGACTACATATACATAGACAATACACCTATTTGCTATGAAGGCCATGCAGTTAATCTGGGGATAACCTTCAGTAGGACACTGTCATGGAGTAAACACATCTCAAAGGCAACTGGACGTACATATGGTCTGTTGCGTCAGCTTTCAGCTTCTAAAACTTTTTTGCCAGAACAAATTAAACTATTAATTTCTAATTATATGGTGTTTTCTGTTTCTGTTTTTTATGGTGTAGAAATTGTTGGTCAAAGACACGCTAGTGACATGCATACCCTAGTAGTAGCCTTTAATTAAACAGTCTACGGCCGCGGCTCACAACGTTCCCCCCCGTTTTTTTTTTAATTTGTATCTTTTCTATTTGGGGTGATGAATTTATTTCTTTTAATAACTATCATTTAGTTATTAAATATTTTTTTTATTTTACTTTGAAATTAGGTTTAAGGTAATGGAGTTAATTGGTTTAAGGTAATGGAGAAGATTGTTTAATAGGCGGATGGTATTCAAGAAGAAAAAATGCCTCTTCGAGCAAAGCGTTTGAATTCGAGGG
>OZ018403.1:24022168-24100788 GCA_963969585.1 Drosophila helvetica | reverse complement strand
AGCCCAGTCACATTAAATTCTTGTTCTAGTTCATTATAGTCCATAATTTGTATAGTCCCTATACGTAAATGAAGTAGTTTATAGTCCAAGGTTAAGTCATATATCAGAAATATAAGGTCATGTTTAGAAAAGGCTGGTACTGAAACCTAGTCATAAAGTAAAATAAAGAAAAATGTCAAGAGGTGTATCACAGGTACTGCTGAAGTGTGTAGACATGGTTACATTTACGGCATGCAACGCCAAGGAAGCAAAACTATCCAATAGATGACTCTCCACGAGATTGCCATTGAGATCGTCAGCCAGAATATTGTCTGTGTATGACACTGAAATGTGCGAGATAATTTTTAATAGCGGCTCATAGTCTATCGTACGATGGGGTCGGTATATACAGCCAAGTAAAATTTTCTTATTCATTTTACCTGAGATTTCCAACATTATATATTCGATGGAACATTCATTCGGTTTGTATACATATAAAATTACATTTTAATCTAGAATTAACATATATAGCAATACCAACTGCATATTCAAAACGATCCAAACGAAAAACAATATAGCCGTCACACACAATTGACAAGTCACATAACTGAGGTACAAACCACGTCTCAGACACACATATAACATCTACATTAGACTGGGTAAGGAGTAATCTAAACTCATCGATTTTCCTTATACCCGTATGACATAAGACTTTGAAGCTGGACTAGCTGCAAAAATAGAGATAGCCTTATGCAAAAAGCATGCAGTAAAAGCGAGAGAGATATATGCGTCCAGCTGTTTTCCAGTTGAGCTGGGAGCTGATGTTTTCTATCATGCTATCTCTCTCTTCGCAGGAAATTTAGTAAAGTCTAATGTCATATGGTCATTAGCAAGCTTTTTGCATTTATATGAACGACTTTGAGATCCTGTCGATGGTTGCTAATAATTTTAATCATGCTACCGGCCATGGAACTACCTATCTCACCATTCATTGATAATGTGTAAAAATATTAGGGGCGTAAACTCAATAAATAAAAGACAATTAGTTAGCTGATAATAAAAGCGGTGATAGTTTAATATTAATACATATAAGGAAATTTTTTAAATCTGGTATTTTGTTGAAGAGTTAGTGCTTCTTTTTTAAAGATTACTAAAGCATCTTACATCTGGCTGTATTGAAATATGCAGTACTGAAAAGTTGATAAATGCATCTTTGAATCGTACTCAAAAACTTTTTACCTGTAGCCTACCGTCTGGAAGTTAGGCTTTCAAGTTCAAATTTGAACATTTTTTGCGGTATTTTTTTTTTTTTTAAATTTTGTCTTCAAGCCGAGTACTCAGAACAGCAAAAATTTTGCTGGCAAAATTTGCAATATAAAAATACTAGCGGCCGAGTGTGACCAGGTGTGCATGCCCTACGGTTACACTGTGTACAAATAAAATCAGTTAAGAATTTAAATTTTGTATCAAAGCAAGCAGAAATGTTTTATTTGTAGGCGCTGAAGGACGACAATGCACGGCTAATGTACCGCAATATTGTATAAATGCATTTTCGCGGAACAGAAATGCAATCAACTATTTTTTATTCCCTATTTATCACCTAAATTTCATCCGATTTCCAAGCTTTTCTGCACGTATCACCTGGAATGCATACCTATGAACATTCACTTACATTTTATAATTACTTGAAATTGTACTCTCTATTCATCACTGCAGCCACAGACTCCCATGCGCCTCTTATTGCGTTTGCATCAAATTGCTTTTTATTCGCCAAATTACATAGCAAATGCATCTGCTCGATTTCTTTTAATAATAATAAAATCTCCTCGTCGCTAAACTACCCCAATCTCTTTATATTTTGCTTTTTGAACTCCATAGCTTTGTGTTTACGTTTCGATTTCGATTATAATCACACACATATGCACGCACACCACTTCATTTATTTCACCGGCCAAATAAATTTCTCGTGCCTGGCGGAATACCACAAATACCATTAAATACTTTTCCAGCATATATCGGCAATTATTTTGCTCGGTTTCATACGAATATCAACCCTGATTCCTTCATATAATTTTTTTTGCTCGTCTGAGTACTAGGCTTTAAAAACTTTCCGGCCATTGAGATACAAAAATTAAATTTTTTCGAGTAGAGTAATTATGGAAATTCTCTGTTGCGAGCTTTCGCAATCGGTCCACGACCCAGGTTCCAAATAGGTGTATCAAAGGGCCATCGACTGCTCGCATTTTTCTGGGTCGGCACTAACAAAACAAAAAATATTGAATTCCAATTTAAAGAAAATACACTACCAAAACCCCACGCGTATATGAATGTTAACGCCGCTGCGAAACTTACCAATTAAAATTGGCACTTTAAATTTCTAAGCACTTTATACTGTAAGCCGTTATTCACTCTACTTTTTTTTTTATAATAATCTCTACCTGGCTGTGAGACAAGACGTCCGTCTTCACCAATGCACAGTGGTTCATACGGTCCATCTAGTTTATAAAAACTAAAAGCGTCGAAAGTAAAACAGATATTGTGTTAGTGTTTTTTTATTAAGTAAATTATAGAATTAATTTGAAAGTAAATTTTTTTTTTAATTTTGTTATTTCTTTTTTAACTTACTTTTTTTTAATTTTTAAAATTTTAAAAAAATTTGATGGTTCAAATAATGACTAGTCAAAAAATATATATATAAAAAAACTTTAATCAAAATCAAATTGTAGTCGGATCTAGATCCTATAGCAGACATAAAATTTCTGAAATCTGGGAAAAAGATCATGTCTTGAGGCAAAAAATGAAACTACAAAAATTCATTAAAGCAAAAACGCAAACAAAGAACAATGGTATTTTACTGTTTCCAAATCAGAACGAACCAAATTACCAACTGATACTAGTTTCATCCTAGACAAGTTTAAACATTTTTAGATAAACTCTACGAGAGAATGCTAAAACTGTAAGCCTACAAAATATTAAAGGGTATGTTTTTCAGTGTTTTTTCAGGTAAAAAATATAATTAACATGCAATCTAATATTTCTATTTTACTTAAAAAAAAGAAGTTTATTTGAACAGTTTCTCTTTATTTGTGAAAATTACACACTTTTTTACACCGGGTGAAAATTTTAACAAAAATATCCACCAAGTCCATGATGTATTACATAGCCCCACAAAAAAAAGTGCCGTGCGTGGTTGACCAGAGTATCATATCCTCATGTATTTTGTGGCTCTGATTTCGAGTCCGAAGTCAGTTTATCTCCATCACGTCAGATTTTTTTTTTTTTAAACCTCTAAAAACCAATATGGCCGAAACATGAGGGAACTTACTGGAAAACTCATCAGATTCTCTTGAAACACGTTACTCGGGGGTTTTCGGGGTCACAGGACTGTGCTCCAGCGAACACAATCCAGAATCCTGAGATCCATCACTTGGTCACGCCCTGGACGCTTAGTCTAGTTTTCATTCATAGCACCGAATGAAGTCATTGTATGATTGGGTATTTGAGAAAAAATGCTTCGATTCTGACGTTTCACAACTGTGTAATGAAACCAATGGCTCAGGTGGTAAGTAACAGCAATTTCACTTTGCAATCAAGGCAACATAATTCAGATGTTTCCGCAGCGAACTTTAATCCGCCACAATGCTCACAAGCAAGGTCAATTTCACTAAGGTGAACGAAGGGATGCCAGGCGTATCCAATTGAGCAATCGTATTGAAACGCTGCTCGGTACAATTCATCGCCTTTCTTCTTGCGCGTCGAAAACACTATGCAATACCACATATCCTCTGTGAACCAAGCCGACATTTTCTGATAAATTTGGGGTCTTAAAAGTTTGTATGCATTTTTTTTTTGGAGGTGTAGTTTTCTTTTTTTTTTTAAATGTTAAAAATCTGGTTTTCTTATGTTTTTTTTTCAGAGGTGGAGTTTTTTTCACGTAACTTAAGTGTCAAGCATCTGGTTGTATTGAACTTTGCCATTCTGAATATCTGATTAATGCAGCTATAAATCGAACCTAAGTTTTTTGTATCTTCAGCCTTCCGTCCGTAAGATATTAAGCTTTCAAATTCAACTTTGGTAATGTAATTTTTTAAGAGCTTTCGGATTTTATTAAAAAAAAATAACACAAAATATAAAAAATTAATTGTGAGGTCTTTATTTGAGTCGATAGAACGATTTATATAATTGTTTTTTATACCCGGTACTCGAAGAGTAAAGGGGTATATTAGATTTCTTGAAAAAATGGATGTGTGTAACACCCAGAAGGAAGCGTTTCCGACCCAATAAAGTATATATATTCTTGATCAGCATCAATAGCCGAGTCGATATAGCTATGTCTGTCTGTCTGTCCGTCCGTCCGTCCGTTCGTCTTCATTAGCGCCTATAGCTCAGAGACTATAAAAGCTAGAGCAAACTTATTTTGCATCCGGACTCCAGTCCTATCACACTGTTACAAGTGTATTTGAAAAATTCGCCCCGTCCCCTTCCGCCCACTGACGCCCACAGATGAAAATCTGTGGCATGCACAATTTTAAAGATATGAAAAAACTAAAAACGCAGAATCATAGAAAATTACTATAAATATAGCCACAATGAAGAAAACCATTTCGAAATACATCGTTCCCTCTCGCTCTCTCTCACACACCGGGTGGGCGCTATGCCCGTATCGAATATTTGACGCCTAGATCTCAGAGACTATAAGAGCTAGATCAACCAAACTTTCTATCCAAGCTCCTGTGATACCAAACCGAGACGAGTTTGTTTCAAAATTTGGACACGCTCCCTTCCGCCCCCACAAAGGACGAAAATCCACAATTTTTAAGATACGGGAAAATCAAAAACGCAGAATCATAGAAAATTACCATTTCTATCAGAATCTTGAATCTGGATCGTATCGGATCATTAGCATAGCCAGAAGGAACAAATTAAATTTCAGCGGCCTTCCAAGCGCAGACTCATTCCCTCTCTCTCTCGCACACAGCCGTGTATGCATATGTAGGAAGTAGATTTAGACATGTAGAAAAGACAGATGTAAAAAACGTATGTAAAAAAAATGAAAACATCTAATAGATAAAAATCTTCGAAAAGGTTCGACTTAATTTTTTTTTTTCTTTTTTGGCTAATATTAAATTTGTCCTTTTTGCGAACATTTAATAAATTACACCAAGCTCACATACATATATACTGACTGAGTACCGGGTATAAAGTACCGCGGCGTAGACGCGGCTCACAACGTTCCCCCTCGTTATTTATCTAATGTTGACCGCGACTGCATATGCTAGGTCCAAATTTGGAATACTCTCTTCAACATATCGGCTGGTACCTCACAAATAAATTTTTTCAATATTGGCATTCGACTCAGTGAATCATAATATTCTCTGCACAAAACTAAAGAATTTATAAACCTTTCTGAGACTGCAGTCAACTTTATTATCTTTCAAACAGATTGCAGGCAGTAGTAGTAGTGGCACGTGTGTTTCCACTTTTAGTGAACTTACACGGGGAGTTCCTCAGGAATCAATGTTAGGCCCTTTACTGTTTTCTATATATGTTCATGATCTACCGATGACGTCCAAATCTATGTTAGTAGTCCCGTTAAAGAGATAAATGTTTGTGGCAGTACGTGTAACAGAATGCTTTCCATAATTGAGAAATGGGCAAAAGAGATTGGCTTGGGAATAAATCCAAAAAAATCTAAGTGCATGGTAATTGCTAAAAGGTGATTGATACTGACAATGTTGACTACATATACATAGACAATACACCTATTTGCTATGAAGGCCATGCAGTTAATCTGGGGATAACCTTCAGTAGGACACTGTCATGGAGTAAACACATCTCAAAGGCAACTGGACGTACATATGGTCTGTTGCGTCAGCTTTCAGCTTCTAAAACTTTTTTGCCAGAACAAATTAAACTATTAATTTCTAATTATATGGTGTTTTCTGTTTCTGTTTTTTATGGTGTAGAAATTGTTGGTCAAAGACACGCTAGTGACATGCATACCCTAGTAGTAGCCTTTAATTAAACAGTCCGATATGTATTTAATTTAACACGTTTTGACCATGTATCACACTTGATTCATAAAATACTTGACCTCCTGGATGGGTCTTAGAACCTTATTGTACTTTCATAAAATTGTGATGACCAAAGAACCGATTCACTTTTACCGCAAACTTACCCCTGCTACATTACAACGAACAAATAATTATTTATGCCCTCGAATTCAAACGCTTTGCTCGAAGAGGCATTTTTTCTTCTTGAATGCCATCCGCCTATGGAACAATCTTCTCCATTACCTTAAACCAATTAACTCCATTACCTTAAAGCTAATTTCAAAGTAAAATAAAAAAAATATTTAATAACTAAATGATAGTTATTAAAAGAAATAAATTCATCACCCCAAATAGAAAAGATACAAATTAAAAAAAAAACGGGGGGGAACGTTGTGAGCCGTGTCTACGGCCGCGGCTCTACTTTCTACCCGGTAAAAGTAATTAAGTCGAACCTTTTCGGAGATTTTTATCTATTAGATGTTTCCATATTTGTTTACATACATTTTTTACATCTGCCTTTTCTACATGTCTTTATCTACTTCCTACATATAAAAACACGGCTGTGTGCGAAAGAGAGAGAGGGAATGAATCTGCGCTTGAAAGGCCATTGAATTTTCATTTGTTCCTTCTGGCTATACTAATGATCCCATCTGATCCAGATTCAAAATTCTGATAGATATGGTAATTTTCTATGATTCTGCGTTTTTGGTTTTCTCGTATCTTAAAAAATGTGCATGCCACAGATTTTCGTCCTAAAAACGTAGAATCATAGAGAATGACAACATCTATGAGATTGTTGAATCTGGATCAGATCGGATGATAAATATAGCCACAATGAAGAAAACCATTGCGAAATTCATCGTTCCCTCTCGCTCTCTCTCACACACCGGGGTGGGCGCTATGCCTAATCGAATTTTTTGACGCCTAGTTCTCAGAGACTATAAGAGCTAGATCAACCAAACTTTCTATGCAAGCTCCTGTGATATCAAACCGAGATGACTTTGTTTCAAAATTTTGCCACGCCCCCTTCCGCCCCCACAAAGGACGAAAATCCACGATTTGTAAGATACGAGAAAACCAAAAACGCAGAATCATAGAAAATGATGAATAATAAATTACAACAAGCTCTCAAACATATAAACTGACTGAGTACCGGGTATAAAGTAGAGACGCGGCTCACAACGTTCCCCCTCGTTTTTTTTTCGAGTTGCGATTAATGGATGTTAACAATTTTTTTAAAAAGTGAGTATTTCATTTTTTTGCAGTGTTGTCATTGTAGTTTTTGATTTATCTTCGTGTTGTACCAAAATGTATGCATAACATAATTTTTTGGTCTCTTGAAATTATTATTATTTCCTAGTATAGGCCACTTCATTTCATATAGCATGTGTTTGGTCGAGAAACTATGTAATATAATTGTCTGTTTACATGACAAATTTTAACACTATTTCTAAGCATTTTACGTCAAGTCAACACCGGCAGAATCATTTAATTAAATATAATCAAATCAATCAATTAATTTAATAAATAATGAATTTAAATTTTCTGATCCATAAGCTAAGCGCAGCAAGAAAGAGTAGGCCTGTGAAGGCCCTAAAAATTAATACATTTTAATTTTTTACCTATTTGTGGTGGTTTTATTTCATTTTTCTTAATTTTTAGTGGATTTTTCAACGGTCCCCAAACAGGTTTTATAATTTTTATTTAAAAAAATGATCACTTCAGTGCATTCTTAATTACTTTTTTCTATTCGAAGGAATCAATTTAGTTTCGTCACGGACGATTACCTAAGATATCTAGCTTTTAATTCGTATACATAAGTTTGTATAATATGCTCGTGGTCAAAAGTTATGAAGCAAAATCGAAGCGGGGCCCATAACTGGTATGTTTCACCTAAGTATACATTTTAAGAAGATAAGAAGAAATAATCTATACAACTTAAGTGACTAGCGCAATAAAAATAAGTTAATACTTGTAGCGTTGTGATATAGCCTGAATTAAATTAAATTAAATTTAAAAAAGAATACGCCTAAAAGAAAGCCATAAATGCTTACAAATTTTTAAGTGCCCAAACCTATCACAAAATCGTATCGACTAGTGTTATTAGAGTTGACGCTCTCAGCGATGGATTTCTGCTCCCCGTCTAAATCCTCATCGAGAAAAAATCCCCATAGCTCAGCTCGAAAAGCACAAAGCGCGGAGGGAAAGATCAGCTTAGCAGTTGCATTGCGGGCACAAGCTATGTACCGTTTCTAGCCACGCTGAAAGGTGTATTACAGTCGAATTCGGTGATAAATGGTCGTAAAAACACGGCAATTTTTGTTTTATTTGCGCTAGGCCTCTAGAGCCAGATCTAGCCAGTTTTTCGGTGTACCGAGGAATACCAAGATGGAGACCCTGCTTCGACGGCGGGACGAAAACGCGATTTGCAAGATAAGCTATTAGTGCATTACGGTTTTCAAATTGAGGAAGATGAAGAGTGCGAGGATGAGTCTATAGCCACAGCTGTCGATGATCCCGTAGCAGTTCAACCAGGCACTCGACCGGCAGAGAACAAATCATGGTTCACGCTAAAAGACGTGGAAGGTAGTGTGTCACATTTTTCTGGTTCCAATCAATGGATAGAGGAATTGGAAAAATGCGCAGTTACTGTCCAGTGGAGTCAATTGCAATTATTCGTTTATGCCAAACAGTTGTTTGTTCTTTGTTCGTAGTTTGCGCGAAGTTCGTAGTTGGAATTCGTTGAAGGCAGCTCTGTTGGAGGAGTTTAGTGTAAAACTGTCATCCGCAGAAGTGCATAGAATGCTGCAGAAGCGTCAGCAGAAAAAAGTAGAGTCGTTGCATGAGTTTTTGTATGCGTTAATGGAGATAGCCAAGCCAATTAAACTAGATGATGAGAGTTTGATTGAATATTTCGTGGATGGTATCCCAGACGCCAGGGCAAGTAAGGCAATGCTGTACCAAGCTAGAAACATGAAGGAGCTTAAATCGCAGATCGACGTGTACCAGAAGGCAAGAGGCGGATCCAAGCCAATAAGCAATAAGTGGTCACAGGGTAACAAAAGTGAGAGTTCGGTGAAAGAGTCGATATCAGATAATTTCAAAAAATGTTTTAAGTGTGGAGACAAATCGCATTTGAGGAAAGATTGTCCCAAGAATGATTTTTGCTGTTTTAAATGTGGCCAACCAGGGCACCCTACTTCAAATTGTAATGTCAAGGTTGAAACGGGACAAGAAAAGCGGGTGAATACGAATATTATTCGGGATAAGGATGTCGTTACTAGGCAATCAGGTATTTTTACTCCATTAGGTTTGGAATTAAAGGATGTAAAGTATGCGAATTTTGTATTCCAAGGTTTAATTGACACCGAAGCAGATTTGTGTTTAATTCGTAGAGGTGTATTTTTGAAGTTCGGAAATCTTGAACTAATCGGTCGAGAGAAATGTTTAACAGGTATTGGAGATAGTCAAGTTTTAACTTTTGGTAGCTTTTCGATACCACTGAAAGTGGATGAGATCGAAATGGAGGTAGAGTTTCATGTCATTCCAGACGAGGATAATGGTTTTGAAGCCATTTTAGGAAGGACTATCCTAGAACATGTTGATATGCAAGTTTCCAAGACAGGAACTAGATTTATTCGTAGAGTGTGTAGCGAGGATAAAGAAAAGAAATCGGGTCAGGTAGCATCGACCTCATGTGTAGAATTGTTTAATGCATTGTTTAATCATTTGCATGTCAAGTATTGACGAAGTTGAGAAGAAGTTTTCTATTGATATTTCGCATCTCAGTGAAGCACATTCTAGAGAAGTAAAGAATATGGTACAAGAATACCAGCCCCAGAGGAATGTTGATGCGCCGATCAAAATGAAAATTGTATTAGTTGATGAGATGCCAGTTTTTCAGCATCCAAGACGCTTAGCGCTGTGTGAACAGGAAATTGTAGATAAGCAAGTGAAAGAGTGGTTGGTTGAAAAGATTATAAAGCCAAGTACATCAGAATATGCATCGCCAGTAGTGTTGATACCCAAAAAGAATGGTAGCAAAAGACTATGCTATGACTACCGAAAGCTAAACGAGAAAATAATTTGAATTTTGAATTCTCCGGCGGTATTTAATAGATTTATAATGGCAACGTTGAGAGATTTGGTAAAAAATAATGCAGCAGCAGTCTATATGGATGGCGTTATTATTTGGAGTCAAGATATAGAAGAGGGTTTGTTAAAGCTCAGAAAAGTGTTGAAAGTAGCAGAATCAAATGGACTCCGTATAAATTGGAGCAAGTGCCAGCTATTACAACAGAAAGTTAGTTTTCTAGGGTATATATTAGAAAATAGCACGATAAAACCAAGTGATGAAAAGACGAATGCGGTCGAAAAGTTCCCAGTGCCAAGTGATAAGAAGGCAGTACAGCGTTTCATAGGATTGACGTTTTATTTCAGAAAGTTTATTGAGGGTTATGCAGCCATTGCAAAACCGTTAACAGATCTGTTGCGGAAGGATGCTAAATTTGAATTTAAGGAGATTCATCAGGTTGCATTTGAACAACTAAAAGTAGCATTGACTAGTAGACCTGTCCTAGAAATGTACAATCCGAAATTGGAGACAGAAATCCACACTGATGCATCGAAGTGGGGATATGGTGCCGTGTTGTTGCAAAATAGTTTGGAAGACAGCCAATTCCATCCAGTTCAATACATGAGTCGAAAGATAAAGCCATGTGAAGAGAAATATCCTGCTTATGATCTCGAGGTTCTGGCAATTATCGAAGCTTTAGTGAAATGGCGCGTATACGTTTTAGGTTTAAAGTTCAAAATTGTCACAGATTGTAATGCGTTTACAATGACCATAAAAAAGAAAGATATACCTTTAAGAGTAGCACGTTGGGCCATGTACTTACAAGATTTCAATTATGTTATTAAACATCGCTCAGGGACGAAAATGAAGCACGTTGACGCGTTAAGCCGTGTATCTTGTTTTATGTTGACCGAAAGTGTAGCTTATCGTTTGAAAGAAGCTCAGCTAACCGATGATTTGGTGAAGGTCGTTAAAAGTATCGTGAAGGATAGGGAATATGAAGATTATTATATTCAGAATCAGATTTTGTTTAAGGATCCAGATAAGGAGCTCATTATAGTACCAGCTCAGTTAGAAAATGAGATTATATCGATAGCAGATAAGCAAGAAAATTTTTCAGTTAAAAAGACACAAGACATAATCGAGAAGTCCTATTATATTCCTAAATTGAAAGATAAAGTATCGCGTATAGTAAATAGTTGCGTCGAGTGTATAATTGTTAATGAGAAGATAGGTAAACGTGAAGGTTATTTGCAGCCGATAGATAAAGGCGACAGGCCGTTACTAACATATCACATTGATCACGTTGGGCCAATGGAAATGACAAAGAAACAGTACAATTACATACTTGTTGTCGTTGATGGGTTCTCAAAGTTTGTTTGGTTATATTCTACCCGCAGTACAGGTGTTGAAGAGGTCGTTAAGTGTTTAGATATTCAAGCAACTAGTTTTGGTAATCCGAGTAGAATAGTGACAGATAGAGGTGCGGCATTCACGGCTAATTTGTTCCGAGAGTATTGCGAGAGGCAGAAAATTCAGCATTTAATGATTGCCACAGGAGTTTTACGTGGGAACGGGCAAATCGAAAGGATGCGCAAGATAGTGGTACCTATGTTGTCAAAATTGTATCAGGGTAATTCCGGTAGTTGGTACAAGCATCTAAGCAAAGTGCAGCAAATGATCAATAGTGTGGAACCGCGAAGCACCAAGGTAACTCCTTTCAAAATATTGACTGGACTAGACATGCGTATACCAATTGATCCGAACATAAAAGAGATATAAGAACAATCACTTATCGAGGAGTTTGATTTGGAGCGCGAAAAGATTAGAAAGGAAGTAATTGAGAACACCACACGGTTACAGCAGGAAAACAAAAAGAGTTTTGATTCGAATAGGAAAGAAGAAAGACGTTATGAGGAAATGATTTAGTAGCTATCAAGCGTACGCAGTATGGTACTGGCTTAATGTTAAAAGGAAAATATTAAGGGCCGTATAAGGTAGTTAAGGTAAAGAATCATGGAAGGTATGAAGTCGAGAAGGTTTGTGATACTGAGGGAACCCATAAGACTTCTACAGTTTCAGAATGTATGAAACCTTGGCTAGACCCATCCGAGGCGAATGGTCCCTCAGGACAGCCGAATGTAGGAAACGAAGGAAAGAGAGAGACACGAAGCGGTCGTAGTTTTGTCGCGTCGTGTGCATAGAGTGGCCATCGGCTCTGAGAGAGCCGATAGCGAGAGGAAGAGATCAGTCAGAATTCAGCTCTCTGTTCAGCCACGCATCAGACGTACACGCGCATAATTAAGACTATACATTAATTATCACAAATTGTAAAACTTGGAGCTAAAACTACTATTAAGTTCAACATACTTATTCAATAAATGTTAATCGTTGCCATCAAGCAAAAGAAACTACCACATACATAAACCTTTCTGTCGAACTCGAAAATTTCGATCGTTCTCTTGAGAATAACTATTGGGTTTTGGTCGTCGCTTGTGCCCTCTGTGCCGGCGCAGTGCACATACACACATATACATTGTTTGTCATCGCTTTCGTTGCTTCCACGCATTCTCGGTCGTCGCTTATGCTTTCAGTGCTGGTGCAGTGCATATGCACACATATACATTTTGTCGCCATCGCTTTCATATTTGGGTGCATCTCTCTACCTTAATTCGCCGCATTCGAGAGCAATAACTTTCGCATCATTAGATCTGTGCAACCAGCTTGGAAAAAGTTTGCGAGAAATAAAAAACATTAAAAACTAAACATACATAAATGAGTGCCGACAATATAAATATCGGTTCCACCTCGGATGGCACACCCTCGCTTGGCGCTCGAATTGCTGAAGTGTTCGCTATTGCTGATCCAGCTACTAGCCGGATGGTATTCTTGAACCTCAAGAGAAAGGCCATCTTCGTCCGACTTCAAGGGCTCGTTACCCAATTGGACAACAAAAAGCTATGCAGCTTGTATTAGTACAACCTGAAACTATTTCTGGAGCTGGTGGACAAATTGGAATCGAACTTCTCAAAGAACCGATTGCTAATAAATTTCTCATTCAACAGGCACACATCAGAGCGATACTTGGGCTGACGCATGGCGACTCATCGGTTGGCAAGCTGCGGGCGTTTGTTGACGCTTCCACCTTGCATTTTTGTGCGTTGCATGCGCTAGAAACACCACACTGTTTTGCATTTCTTTCGTCGAGCAGAAACCGTCCAACCCGCTTTTCCAAGTGAAGCCTCACCACCACAACCAAGTCAGATCGTCATAGTTGCATTGTCACCCTTACTATAGCTCTCCTTGACACAAGCTCTCATATCCAAAGTCCGCCTGATGCTGTGCTATTAGCCACTGTCGTCGTTCTCGTCAAAACCAGCGCGAGAACTCTCGTGCCATGTCGCGCACTTTTGGACTCGGGATCTTAATTAAATTTCGTTACCACTCATCTAGCTAATCAGCTTAATCTTCGCAAAACAAAATCGTCCACCGCAGTCTCTGGCATAGGAGATGCTAGCTCTCAACTGAAGGTATCTCTCTGGGTCTCGTTCTGAAATAAAGGATTTTAGAGTTCACCACTAGCATCACTGCGTTCGTTGCCAGAAGATTACGGATCATCAGCCTCGCGCGTCGATAAGCACAGCTGATTGGCGTATACCGTCGCATATCCGGCTTGCTGACCCTTCGTTTCACCAGCCGCAACGGATTGATCTGCTCGTCGGAGCCGGACTTTTTTCAAGTTACTGAGTGTGGGACAAATTCTTCTGGCGCCTGCATTACCTTTGCTGCAGATAACACAAATCAAGTGAGTCTGTAGTGGCGGGCACTCAGCCCCCACTCTATCGTCGCTCGTCGCATCCCAATCTTTGGATGAAACCAATCACAGCACTCGGCTCGATGATTTGGTTCATCGATTTTGGGAAGTAGTCATTTCGGATGGATTCTTTCTGGTGGCGGGAATGCGGCCCCCACTCTCTCGCTTTCGTTTATCGAAACCTAATCTTCGCACCAATCACAGCATTCGACTCGATGACTTGGTTCCTCAAGTTTGGAAAGTGGTCAAATCAACCACAATCACCCATCGGATTCAGCCTGCATCGTTTTTAACTATTAAGCTATACATCAGCTCGCCATGGGTCGTCCTTAGATCCATAGGGGTCGGACACCATTCTACAGGACTTCTACGTGGACAACATCTCCCTTTCGTTTACGCACATTAACTCATTCGGTATCATGATGCGCCTCGTTGGGTAAGTTCATCAGTAGGATGAAGTCACCTGATCTCTCATCTAAGGCCCTTCGCAAAGAATCACATCTGTTATGACACATTGTTCAACGGGCCCACCTGTATCCTGAGTACCTTGCTCTGCGCAAAGCAAGCTGCGTGGAGTCCCCCAGCAGTACCACATCGCTCGTACCCTGCATAGATGACCTTGGACTAACTCGTGTAGGTGGCCGTCTGCGCCATTCAACTCTCGACTTCGATACACGCCGATACACGACGTCGATACATCCACTCACGTTCCCTATCATCACAAACTTTCCTCGGAAAATCACCATGCTGGTCCGCAGTCGCTACTTGGAGCGATTTGCTTACAGTTCTGGAATCTGTGGCACGCGCATTGCGAAATTGCGTCATGTGCTGCCGATCTATACCTCGTCTTGTAGAGCACCTCATGGCTGACCTACCGAAGGATCGAATACAGAATTCGCCTGCATTCAGCATCACTGGAAACGACTACTGCGGTCCCTTCTACTACAGGCCAGATGGGCGCAATCGAGCGCCTATCAAATGCTACATCAGCGTCTTCATCTGCATCAACAATGGCTTCGATTGGAGATTCAAACCGCCCCACTCTCCTCATTTCGGGGGCTTGTGAGAGGCAGCAGTGAAGATGGCCAAACTACATTTTTATCATTTATATCTCTTATCGTATGCTCTTAAGTATTGTCGCGCTCTTGTTAATCGCCTTCTCGTTTAAGCACACATGCACACACAAATATTATCTATTCTGGCTTCTTATATTGTAATGCCTTGGCTACATGCACCCCAGTCTATCATCGCTCTTTTGCTTCGACGAGCTGCGGAGCTGGTCTGCAAAGGCCATTCTTTAATCCATTCTCGTTCTCTTATCTCAATTTCAGAAAACTCTGAAGATCTTGGCGTCCTTACACCAGGTCGTCCGCTAATGGAATTTTCCGAGCCAGACGTTACGGGTCTAAACTTCAATCGTCTTGATCGTTGGCAGCGAGTCACCTGTGCCCAGCAGATCTTTTGGAAGCGTTGGAGTGAGGAGTATTTGACTCTGCTCCAACAACGTTCCCAATGGCACACACCACGACCCTCGATCCAGATTAACGACGTCGTCTGTATCAAAGACGAGAACTTTCCGCCATTGAAGTGGCCCTTAGCTCGGGTGATCGAAGTCATCGCTGGAGCTGAGGGCGCTGTGCGAGCTGCCATCCTGCGAACACCATCGGAAACCAATCGATGGAACCTATCGGAACCCTGCCCTTAACGGGAAGGGTTAAGGATTCTGTTAAAAGCCATTGTCTTTCAACGGGGGGGAGTATGTTCGGAGCAGTAGCTGGCAGTAGCTCTTAAGACATTTGAATTATATCTCTTATCGTATGCTCTTAAGTATTGTCGCGCTCTTGTTAATCGCCTTCTCGTTTATACACACATGCACACACACATATTATCTATTCTGGCTTCTTATATTGTAATGCCTTTTTTTGGTCGTTGGACGTTGACGTGCAATGACTGCACCATCAAGTGGCCCATGGGACACCAGCCGAATGCTGTTACGCGCAAATCCCAAGCCGAAACGCAGCCATCCTCCCACCCAACCGACCGAGGGGCGCTGCCGCAAAACGCGCGACTCCTTAACCGAACCGATCGCGATCATGCAGGAAAGATAGATGTTAGACTAGTATTCGAGGAAAGTTAGAACTAATCTTACTAAAGGAATTAATCATGCATTAAAACTATCGTACTCCACAACTACAATTACTAACTACGAGAAAGGTATGTGAGTATTAGTAATTTAAGAAGAGGAAGGGAATTAGTTGCCTATATAATATGGTAGAGGGAATTATAATCCGAGCATAAAACTCTAACAGGTTCATGCAAGGAATAATTCGATCTACAAATCGGAAGGAACAGAGGGATATAATTTCTAGTAATTCTAAAAGGAATCGTGAGATTTATGCGGCTTAACAAGTCAGGGCTATCTACGTCACCCTTGATCAAGTTGTGCACAAAAATCACACCAAGCATTTTTCTACGGTTAACTAAAGATGGAAGGTTTATTAAAAGCGATCTACTAGAGTAAGACGGCAGTCTCACATTTGCATCCCAGTTGAGGCCGCGTAGAGCGAAAATTAAAAAGTTTTTCTGTACTGATTCTATAAGGTCCTGGTGTACTTTGTACTGAGGGCACCAAACACAAGAACCATATTCTAAAATCGGACGAACAAGCGATACATAGAGAGTCTTTGTTATATAGGGGTCGTCAAATTCCTTTGACTACCTCTTTATAAACCCAAGCACGCCCATGGCCTTATTTACCATGGTAGAAATGTGTTCAGAAAACTTTAACTTGGGATCTAGAAGAACACCAAGATCATCAACTAGGGTAATTCTCTCGAGAGAACCCCCGCCTAGTGTGTAAGGAGCCAGAAAGGCGCTGGAGCGATGAAATGTCATTACTTTACATTTCGAAGCATTAAGGTATAACAAATTTGCACAACACCATGACTGAAAGCTATTAAGATCGGATTGCAACCTGGAGTGAGATAAGCTGTCCTTGAACTGGACACACAGCTTAACATCATCCGCATACATAAGTACTCGAGAGTATGTTAATACCGAAGGCAGGTCATTAATAAAGAGTGTAAAGAGTAGGGGGCCTAGATGGCTGCCCTGTGGTACGCCCGAAGTAACCATAACTGGTGAAGATAGGGAGTTTTTAAAGAGGACTCTTTGGCTACCTTGGCTACATGCCTTGCCTTGGCTACATGCACCCCAGTCTATCAAATACTCGTAAGAAAGAACTGCAGTTAGATGCACTCTGAACAGAGCGCAAATTTAAATCCTAGTCACTCAGACTTATTTTCAATCTGCGCTTTTCGCTATTCTCTTATGATCGATAGGGAGTTTGATTTACCGAAATTCTATTGACTTTTCCGCCGTACCGCAATAATCCCCATGAACAGCTCTGCCCTCACTGTCTTTGTTTCTTTTGTTCTATTCGGCCATTTGTTAAATTAATAACTTCTAAACGAATAAAGATATCTTTATGAATTAAACTGCATTTGAAAGATATATCTTTCAAAATTTAGCATGCAAAAGTACATGGCGCTCCCATGTCTAGAAGCTTCACAACACATTGTCAAAGTTGAACTTTGTTTTGGTGCATATTTGCCTATATAAAATACATTTTTTTAAATTTCTTTGGATCAATAAAGAACGTTTAATGTAAATTTCGCAAAATATATATTTTTTTTAAACTTACAAAAAAAAATTTTTTTATCAAGAGCTTGACAAATTTTTTTTTTTTTATTTATTATCTACTTAGGAAATAGTCTCTTATAGGAATTTTTTTGTATTTTAGAATTTTTGGACGTTGATATGCAATGACCATCAAGTGGCCCATGGCACACCAGCCGAATGCTGTTGCGCGCGAATCCCGGTCCGGAACGCAGGCCTCCTCCCACCCCACCGACCGAGGGGTGCTGCCGCATGACGCGCGACTCGTTAACCGAACCGATCGCGATCATGCAGGAAAAGTTTAAATTTACTTAAGAATATTTATTTGCCTATTTATTTTGGTATCTCCCATGTCTAGTAAATGAAAAATATAGATATTTTAGTATATGGATCTCATATTTGGGCTGTTTTAATACCCGGTATTCGAAGAGTAAAGGGGTATATTAGATTTGTGCAAAAAGTGGATTTGTGTAACACCCAGAAGGAAGCGTTTCCGACCCCATAAAGTATATATATTCTTGATCAGCATCAATAGCCGAGTCGATATAGCTATGTCTGTCTGTCCGTCCGTCTGTCCGTCTGTCCGTCCGTCCGTCTTCATTAGCGCCTATAGCTCAAAGACCATAAAAGCTAGAGGAACACTATTTTGTATCCAGACTCCTGTCCTATCGCACTGTTACAAGTGTATTTCAAAATTTCGCCCCGCCCCCTTCCGCCCACTCCAAGGACGAAAATCTGTGGCATGCACAATTTTAAAGATACGAGAAAACTAAAAACGCGAATCGTAGAGATTGACCATTTCTATCTGAGTGTTGAATCTGGAGCAGATCGGATCATAAATATAGCCACAATGAAGAAAACCATTTCGAAATGCATCGTTCCCTCTCGCTCTCTCTCACACACCGGGGTGGGCGCTATGCCTGATCGAATTTTTTGACGCCTACTTCTCAGAGACTATAAGAACTAGATCAACCAAACTTTCTATGTAAGCCCCTGTGATATCAAACCGAGACGAGTTTGTTTCAAAATTTTTCCACGCCTTCTTCCGCCCCCACAAAGGACGAAAGTCCACAATTTTTAAGATACAAGAAAACCAAAAACGCAGAATCATAGAAAATGACCATATCTATCAGAATTTGGATCAGATCGGATCATTAGTATAGCCAGAAGGAACAAATGAAAATTCAATGGCCTTTCAAGCGCAGACTTATTCCCTCTCTCTCTCGCACACAGCCGTGTATGTATATGTAGGAAGTAGATAAATACATGTAGAAAAAGCAGATGTAAAAAATTTATGAAAGCAAATATGGAAACATCTAATAGATAAAAATCTCCGAAAAGGTTCGACTTAATTACTTTTTTGGCTAAAATTAAATTTGTCCCTTTTGCGAACATTTAATAAATTACAACAAGCTCACATACATATATACTGACTGAGTACCGGGTATAAAGTAGAGCCGCGGCTCACAACGTTCCCCCTCGTTTTTTGTGAAAATACGTTTTTCTATATTACTGTCTATGCAACAGACTAGGTTTTTATTAGAGACCTGCATGATTACATTCATTTTCTACTCGACAGTACTATACAGTACTATACTGTACTCAAAAATATTGTAATCATTTCTTACTGTACAGTATATTCTATAACCCGAAAAAACAATGTACACCATTTTGGTGACAACCCAGAAAGTGAGTGACAAGTGAAAGTTGTTCTCTCAATAACAGAGTATTAAATGTTGTCGCGTTTCAATAGATTGTACACCAAATCAAAATATGAGTAAATATTGTGTGCTCTGTCACACAGCTCTGCAATGAGTGCTACTGTAAAATGCAAGTTATTAATTGGAGAATTAAAGCTCTCTGCAAAACAAGGACGAAGCAATGTGTGGGAGGTCTTTTCTAAGATAATATATTATGGCAAATAGCTGTAAGCGCAGCCATCCTGACGTTGATATAGATTTTGAAACAAAGAAAAAGTGCACCAAGTTAGCAACTGAATGGACGGTAAGGAATGGGCGACCTTTCAATATTATAGCGGGCTCAGGATTAAGAAACATGGCTCAGTTTTTCATATCTGTTGGTGACTTTTTTATTTTTTTCTCCTTCCTATTTTCACTTACTGTACAGAATGTAAACTGTACACCAAAATATTGTACAGTGAATGAACTGTACACCAATATTATTGTACTCATTAACAGCTATACAGTATAGGCAATATGACAGCATTCACTCACACTACTTTGAAACTGTACAGAAAAAACGTGTACTCATTTTCAGAATGAATGATTCATTTGCCCTTTTGGATGCATTCATTCAGATGTCTAGATTTTATTGAGTATTGATAACAATGAATATACCTAAAAGTACACATTAAAAACCGAATCATACATTACGTAGTTTACTTTTAATTCATCCTGAAAGATGCAGCAAGTGAAACAAAGTTGAATAGCCCTGAAATAATTTTCAACTTTGAATGCTCATATCTCCTAAACTAAAAGTCTGATTATCTTGATTTTGAAAAGCTCTGGTCTTCTCTGTTAGATGCGCGTATTTATTTTATCAAAAGCGCTCATAAAATTCTCTGACCTTTGCCACATCTTTGCGTCTGATGTCCCAATGTGTGACGTCGGCAAGGAGAAGATTGGTGAGCTCAGTGAGGAGGAGTTAAACGTGCGCTTAAAGTCTCTATTGGATCTGGCCGCTTCGTTCAACAAGCACCATAATGCCCTGGAAAGGATTGATCTTGATGAGATCTATATTCCCTTAAAAGACGATTTTGGCGAGCGCGTGGTCATGCTGGAGATTAGCATTAGGCGTGAATTAAACAAGCGGCAGTCCACAATGCTGCCTTGCTCAGCAATGCGGACGGACCATATTGGAGAAGCCCCAACTACGCATCCGCAGTTCCTCAGGCCGCAGCGTATTGACTTGCTCATTTGGGCTAGTCTGTTCTTCGACCTTCTGTGTATTGGACAAATCGATTTGGCAACAGGGTTGCAATCGCTTCAGAAGACTCGCCTTGTGGAAATGCTGCTGAGGCGTTTCTGGGAGATGGAAAGTTCCACTGCAGTGTCGGTGACGGTCGAGCAGGAGGATATCGATTGTGAGGAACATTTCAAAGCTAATTTCTCGCGCCTGTCATCTGGAAAGTTCATTGTTAGGCTGACCATCAAGAAAAGTTTTGATATTTTGGGTGATTAGTACACGCAAGCATATCGCCGGTTAATCAACTTGAGGCAGAAACTTGAGCGTCATTCTGGAAAGGATAAGGAAACGCTGCTGAGGTTCGACGATGGCACAGACTTTACAAAGGCCCTTGAATTGTTTGGGAGCCTGCATCCAATGAATTTCTCTTTTCAGTAGTACTCACACAGCTGTGGTCAAAGCCGACAAAGCGCTCGATGTTGTCAACTATCGCTCGATTTTATGATCCTCTAGGACTGATTGGGTTGGTCATTTTAAAGGCAAAGCTTTGCCTTCAGCTGGTGTGGAAGGAGCGGCTCCAATTGCATGAGAGTCTGCCAGAGTCTCTTTCGTCGGCATGGACCACTTTCTGCGATAATTTGGCTACCCCTCAGCGTTTAAGATTTCCTATATTCGCATTGAGTCCCAGTTCAAAGGTAGAAGTTCACGGTTTTTGTGACGCTAACCTAGACGGGTATGGCGCATGTATTTATATCGTCTCAAGGGCCAAGAGTGGCGCATATGTGCAACTTTTGTGTGCGAAGTCTCGTGTTGCCCCTCTCCAGGTATTGAAGGTGACCTAGTTTGAGTTATGTGGCGCTGACCTACTGTCCCAATTGATCACTGAGGTACAGAATCTCAAATTATTTACTGGAAGCTTCTATTGCTGGTTCGACTCAACAACTTCCTTGTCTTGGGTTCACAATGACCCATCAAGTTTTAAGAAGGAGTAACGATATTTTGTCCATAGGCGCTCTGCCAGCAGAACTTTTGGAGTCGCATCTTTTGTCCTACGGGGCACTCTTTCTTCGAGATGAAAAACCGATGTGTCCATTATCATGTACACAAGCCCTGCCGAAAATGGAGCTTTGCCAGAGCGTTCTCATTGCATTTTGTCATTCGTAGACCCTTCGGAAAGCTTCAGCTCACTTTTGCATACTTTTTTAACAGCTCACAAAGTCATCTGGATTAACAGTGGCTGACATCGCGGGTGGCACACGGATACTTCATCCTTAGATTCAGAGAGTGCACTTATGGACTGACTACAATGACTTGCGTGATGGAGAGCTGGTGCAGTCGTCGAACACTATTTCGTCGCTCGCCCCCATTTCTGGATGAGCATAGAGCATAGATTATTGGGCGGCTGGCGAATTCATCACTTGATTTTAACGCGCGGCATCCAGTCATTCCACACTGGTCCATATACCAAAAATTTTGGCAGAAATACGATATTCTTTTGGAAGAGTTATGCGAAATTGATATTTTAATAATATAATAATATAATTGAAATCGAAGCCCTGCGAATTTGGGCAGCCCTGGAAGATAATAATACTGATAATTTACTACAAGTTTTGACTGTGTACCTATGTCTTACTTCGATTATTTAAGTAAATTAAAAATGGAAAACCAAGTTCAAGGTATATATAATAAAAGTGTTATCTTGCAATAATTGTTTTATGTGTGTGTCTTTGTTTATATGTGTTTTTGTAAAGTGTTGTTTTTAGCGATTCTAACCTCAAACTTAATGTGTTCCGTAGAGTAAAAGTATGTTGGTTTGTCGTGGATTGTCGTAGCTATTAACACAATATTTTTCTTCAATATGTATATAATGCGTGGCTATTAATCTTATTTAAACGATTCTACACGTTTTCTTGTAAATCACCTTTTTCCAGACAACATTGATTTGAGTCACGCTGAAATGCTTGAATTTTGGCTTGCAAATAATCGGCAAACCGTAAGCCTTGATAATTTTGTGCTTCAGCAAAGTCGCCAGTCGCTTAACCAAAACATGGAGGCGTCTGTTAAAAAGAAAATTTAGAAATTTGTTGCCTACGTTGTCATTTAAGCAAATGCAATGGAACTGTCTCAAGATTTAAAACGAAACATCAACGTTGGCTTACATCACGGTTTCAAATAGAGGTAAAAACATGTGACTTTGTTGAAGAATCCACCAACAATTTTTGTTCGTCTTCGATTAAGCTATGGTTAAGGTAGTTCTCGCTTAAAGCGCAAATTAGCCTCAGAGGTTTCAGAAGACAATGGAAATAATTCAAAACTTCTTTTCCATGCAGCAGCAGTCGCTGCGAAGAAGGCGCATTTAAAAAACGCGGAAGAATGAAAAAAGGACGCTGATCGTGTACCTTTTACTCCGTAAGAAAATAGCTTTACAAAGAGACAATAAATGAGCATTAGACAACATAGTAAAAACCGGAACTGCGACATTTACCCGAGCTACAACAAATTGATTGCTGCAAAAGAAAAATGTAGACCTAGAGGAATATATATTTCTGAGTCAGTCGCGTCTGTTCCATTACAAAACTTGTTGAAGCACATAGTCGACCGCGTAATTGTGTTACAAAGCGATGTGGTTAGTACATATGCAGATATTTCTGAAATGAAACTAATAGCCTGTTATGGATTTGACGGCTCGACTGGGCAAAGCTTCTACAAACAATGATTCGAATTGGATGCATCAGACACATTAGATCAGTCTCTGTTTGTAACAACCTTAACTTCCACTAAAATTAGTTGATACGACAAGTCGAGTTATTTGGATGAACCGCTCTCCGCAGTCTGTGCGATTTTGCAGGCCTCTTAATATTAAGTTCGTTAAAGAAACGAAACAAAAATAGCTTTGAAATCGATGTTCAGAAATTTCAAAATTTCTGTAAGAAGTCTGCCTCTTTATAAATGGAGTCTTTATACATGTCAGCTACGGTACATACAGTACTAGCTCATGGGGCTCAGATCATAGCCGCATCCCCCCTTCCACTTTGTTGCCTAGCTGAAAACGCATCGGAGGCGCGGAACACATTTTATAAAAATGATAGACGTTCACACGCAAGACAAAATAGTCGTCTAAATAATATGACAGACGTTTTTTGTCGAGCGCTGGATTCATCGGATCCTCTGGTTTCCAGACTTTATATTCAGAAGAGACTACTGCAAAATAAAAAACACATTTATCCAGCAGAAGTTATTCAACTTTTAAGACCAACAAATGTTAATTTTTTAAATAATAATATCGATGCAGATGATGACGATAATAAAGATGACGTAGACACATATGAGAGTATTGATGAATATTTTTTTGATTTAGATGTGGAAAATGATTAACAAAATAATAAACTAATTAAATAAATAAATCATATTAAAAAAATTCTTTAATAAAAAAAAAAACAAAAATATAAATTTATGATGAACATATTTTTTGGTTTGGGGAAGCGAAATGTTGTTAGGTGGTGAAAAAGTGGTAAGCGGTGGGGAAGATAAATTGTCAGATTGTTCATTAAAAGAATTATATACATTTATTCAAGTTTTGTAGCATATATGTACCGAATTTAGATATTTTAAAGTTTATTCTTTTTAAGGACATTGACATATATGACTCAAATATTTCTCAGGCTCTACATATACTATAACCACATAGTCTACCAAGTTTCAGGTCTGTATCTACATTTTTCAAATTTCTGCCAAAATTTTTGGCATTTGGACCAGTGTGCATTCTTTGAAAGCGTCATCCCGTCACATCGGCTGTAATTATACATTTCGCACTTATTCATCATGAGTCTTGGCCAATTGGAGGGTGCAAGACTGTGGCAAATGTCGTAAATCGCTGCACCAGATGTTTTAAAGCCAAGCCGCGTCTACTTCAGTATATCATGGTTGACCTGTCAAAGGAGCCTGTGAATGCGCCTTACGCCTTTGCTGTTACAGGCATGGATATTTGTGGTCCGCTCTTTTACAAGAGTGAGGTGCCAGAAATGCTACATTTTCCTATTCATTTGTTTGAAGAAGCTGTTCCTCTCCAAAAAGAATTTTAAGACAGTTCAGGAGTTTTGCGTCGCGGATCACATCGACTGGCACTTTATTCCCCCTCGCTCTCCCCACTTTGGCGGGCTCTGGGAGGCTGCGGTGAACGCAGCCAAGCATCACTTCTACCGTTCCACTTCCAGCTCTGTGCTTTGCTTCGATGACCTGAGAACCCTCGTGTGCCATATGACTGCTATAGTGAATTGAACTTCAATCGTCTCGATCGCTGGCAGTAAGTCAACTTTCTGCAGCAGACGTTCTGGTCCCGCTGGCGAGAGGAGTACCTCACCCTTTTTCAGGAGAAGGCTAAGTGAACAACTGAGCAGATGTGGTCCTCGTGAAGAACGAGAAACTGCCTCCACTCAAGTGGCCATTGGGGAAGGTGACAAAGCTGATCGCCGGAAAGGATGGCGTTCCAAGGTAGCTGAGCTCAAAACGGCTACTGGGATCACCACAAGGGCCAGCGGAAAACTGTGCATACTGCCAAAGAAGAATGTCGAAGACCCGTGATCTTCAACGCGGGGAGCTTTCTTAATTGTTGCTTGCTTCTGCCCTACGCTCTCTATCGCTGCATCGCCCTTCCTCATCTCGTTCGTCGTCCCGCAAGACGCTGCCACCTGTTTCTTGTAACCAACTAACAATCGACGTTACAAAAACGGGACAAGATGTTATCTGTTTCCATTTTTGTTAACATCTGTCTTCTCTATATGTCTACATCCAAAGGCGTACCCAGGATTTTGCGAAGGGGGCGGTCGAATTTTGTTCCCTGTTAATTTAATAGTTGATATGTGTGGTGGAAAGTATTTTTCTATACTTTACATTTGTAAAACAAAATGTGTGTGATAGAGGCTATCGTCTTAACGCGTGCAGCAAATTACAGGATAGCCAGAGTATGTGGCAAGGTTTTTATAAAAAAAATTTGTACTTTTCTTTAAAAAGGTTCGCCTCAAAAGTTAAAAATTAGTCAACAAAATCTCAAATTTGAGCAAAACACACATTGTGTTTCATTTCATCTTGTGTCATTATGTAGAACTGAACATTTTATTTCATTTCGTTTTCTGTCATTCCGTAGAACGGACAATTTTATGATCGATTTTTATACCCGGTACTCGAAGGTACATTAGATTTGTTGAAAAAATATATGTGTGTAACACCCAGAAAGAAGCGTTTCCGACCCCAAGAAGTATTTATATTCTTTATCTTCATGAGCGCCTATATCTCAGAGACTATAAAAGTTAGAGCAACCAAATTTTGTATCCAGACTTCTAACATATCACACTGTTACAGAGAGACTATAAGAGCTAGATCAACCAAACTTTCTATGCATGCTCCTCTTATATCACTTCAATATGAGTGAATTTCAAAATTTTTCACGCCCCTTCCCCCCCCACAAAGAACGAAAAGCTGTGGAATCCACAATTTTTAAGATCGGAGAAAACTAAAAACGCATAATAAGATAAAATTACCATATACATATATCAGAGTTTTTAATCAGATCGGAATATTAATATAGCCACAATGAAGAAAACCATTTCGTTCCCTCTCGCTCTTTAACACGCCACCCCGTCTTGTATGACGCCTAGATCTCAGAGACTATAACTTGATGGTCTGTGTAGATAAAAACTTTTGATTTACCGTAAAGGTACATTCGGAGGCTTTGAAGAGCCCAAACAATAGCAAGCATTTCTTTCTCATTTGCGGCGTAGCCTTCTTCTGTTTTTGAGAGAGTTCTTGAAATGAAGGTGATTGGTCTGCCTTTCTGTTCCAGGACTGCCCCGATAGCAAAGTTTGAAGCATCAGTGGTTAGTTGGAATTCACTTTTGAAATCTGGGTAAGAGAGTATGACGTCTTGTGACGTGAGAGTTGAAGGCTTCCAGAGCCTCGTTGTTTAAAATGATCTGAACTTTACTGGAAATGTTTTTGGATAGGCGTCCGTTTTCTCCCCTCAGTAGATTTGTTAGGGGTTTATCCAGTTTGGCATATTCGCGAATAAAGCGCCTGTAATAGCTCGAAAGACCCAAAAAGTTTCGAAGGTGTTTTAATGTCTTAGGTGCCGGAAAGTCGTTTATGGCTCGTACTTTTTCGACGTTTGTTTTTACCCCATTGGATAATATCGTAAAACATAGGAAATCGACCTCGGTTTTGAAGAATTCACATTTATCTAATTGAATTTTCATGTTGGCATCGGCCAAAGTGCCGAATACCTTTTCTAGGTCTATGGCATGTTGGGATTCGGAAGGACTGAAGACGATGATATCGTCAATGTAAACATAGCATATTTTGCTTACGTGTTCCCTTAGAATATCATCTAAGGCTCGTTGGAATATAGAGGGGGCATTTTTTAAGCCAAAGGGTAGTCTAGTAAACTCGAATTTTCCTCCATTTACTTTCTCAATGTCTGTTTCTTTGAGTGGTATCTGGTGGAATCCGCTCTTGAGATCCAGTACTGAGAAGTACTTGTTCTGTCCTAATTGGGAGAGGATTTCTCCTATTTCTGGGATCCGGTATCTGGGATCTGCGTTAAGTTTTCGATAATCGATGACCACGCGGTATTGTTTCTCTTCCGAGGCATCCATACTGGGGCATTATAAGGTGAACGTGAAGATCTGATGATTCCGTCGCGCGACAATTCTTTTAGCTGATTTTCTACTTCGTTTTTAAGAGAAATTGGGTATGGGTAATGCCTAGTATAGACAGGACTGTCAGATGAAGTTCTAATTTCCCCAATCACCTTGGTGGTATAGGTGAGTTTCTTATCTGGATTGGAGAATAGATTCTTGTGAGTGTTTGAAATTTTGTCAATGAGCTCCTTTTGCTTGGGGATCATGTCTTCTGATCGGATTTTAATATTATTAACGGACTGAGTAACTAGTTGTCTGATTCTGATTCTGTAAGTACCATTTATTGTCAATGTGTCATTCGGAACATATATGACTGCATTCAAATTTTTTAAAGTGTCATTGTCTAATATGCCTTCGAATGTTTTGAGTGTAGGTAATAGGAACAATTTTATTGGGAGATTCTGGTTACCGAACAGGCCAATATGTGTATGATGGGTTATTTTGATATTACCTCCCATTGAGGTTGCCATGAAAGGTTTTTCATTTTCATTTCGGTTTAGGACAAGATGAGGCTGGATTTAATTTTGGTTGGACCCGGTGTCAATTAGAACGTTATAATATTCGCCGTTCCCGGCGTTACACCGTAAGTATGGTAGCGAGGAACCTTTTAACCTACAAAATTGATGTCAGATGCTTCCACTAATTCAGGCTCGTATCCTAGGTCAAACGACTCGGGTAGATAAGCAGCTGCCTCAAAGTAAGCCTGCTCATCTGCTTCTCCCAACTGACCACTTCCAAGTGTCGTTCCCTCTTGGCCTTCTTCAGGGGACTCAGTGGCAATGTGGAACTGCCTCTGGAACTTCTGAGGTCGCCCTTCTTGGGTTTATTGTGGAGGGCGTTTGCCCACTAGATCGTTGATTGGGAGTCTGCTCATGTAATTGACATTTCGTGTCCTGATTGAAGGATCTACCTCCATTGGCACCTGTTTTGGTTCTGGTTTTGCAGCTATCGGACGTGGTGGTGAGAAAATATTTGGGCTTTGACCGAACACCGGTCCATGAGTTAAATGTGTTTGAGGGGCGTAGTATTGCCTGTAAGACCTTGGAGGAATGCTTGGTGCTGGAGTCTGTCGGACAAACTGTTGTTGGGTATTGATCGAAATTTTTCCAGTTAGATACTTGATTATTAGTGTTCAGTTTTGTAGGGCTTGGTTTGGTCGGGAAATGCCCTTGAGTTTGTCTGAGTTTTGATGTAAACGAGTTTCTATGCTCTTGGTTTTCGACCAGTTCGCATAGGTAATGCGCATGACTCAGATCTCTTGGCTCTTTGATATCCATGAGTCGAGGGAAATCGCTGTTGAGACCCCGAACAAAAGTGTCTAGGGCTTTTCCGCGATAGCTTTCGGTTAGAGCACGCGCGCATTCCTTTGACTGCTCTTGGATACTTTTTTGGTTTAGTATCAAAGAGAGTTGATGGTAAACGGCTTGATAAAACTCGTTTATTGTAGAACGTCCCTGGGATAAAGAGAATAGTTGATATTCTAAAGTTGTGAGGTCGCGTTTATCCGCTTAGTGGTTTGTAAGGCATTGGGAAATTGACTTCCAATTCATTGGGGTGTTGTAGGACTCTAGTACTGCGTCAGCTTCTCCGATTACCTTGTTACGTATTGCTAACGTGACCAAGTAATAGTTATATGTGCTTTCCTGACCCTCATAGATGCTCATAGTTCTATCTACATTCTTTTTCCAAGTCCCAAACGAAGTGCGGTCACCTGAAAAATCTCCAATTACCTTCACTACCTCAGGGATTTTCTGCTGTTGGTCCTGATTGGGTCTTACTAATGGGACATCTACTATTAATTCTTTATTTGTATTGGAGTCTATGACTTCCTTTATCATCCTAGCTATAACATCCTTTAGCTCTGGACTTGTTGTGATTGCTGCCGTTTGGGGAGGTTGATTTCTATTGGCATTTCCAATATTAAGGCACGCAGGAGGATCAGAAAATTCGTCTGGCATGATTATATCTTTTTTTTAAACACACAGACGATCAGTTGGAAATTGATTGTTAAAATTTTTAATTTTTGGTGAATTTTGTTCTTAAAATAAAAATTTTGAGCTTTTTTTTAGTTTTTTATATGCGGTTTACGTTTAAAATTTGTATTTTTCGTTTTATTTAATAATTTCAACCTTTGAATTCTTGAATCACTTTTAGTTTTCCAATCAGTATACAATTTTTTATACAATTTAAATCACTTACTTACTTAAATTAATATTATCATTTTTCGTCGAACAGCGCGATGATCCTTGGGATAAAATCTTTTTTGTCCCGCGGTGCAGCGGCGAAGCGGCTTGGCAGCAACGGGTTACTGGGGCTCCTCGGGGAATCGCGTGACCTGTGAATGGATACGACAGGTCGTTCGATGTCGTTTTTTACCGACGTTTATAACTCGCGAGGATAAACCCACTATTTAGGGGGGTACAACTATCTTTGACGTGACGTTATGGCTGTATCAGGCACTTTATTGCACGTCGCGAGTTAATGTGTCGGTCCCTGCTCGGGCGCCAGTTAATACTTTTTATTTAGGCGAACAGAACGAGTGTTAACCTTTCAAAGTTTTTTTCAATAATAGTTTTCAAACTTAAAAGTAAATTATATTCTACCCTAGCTCCGATGTAGCTTCTGCCGCTGCCGCTGCTGCTGGTTGTTGTTGATGTTGCTGCTTCTGTCGCTGCCGCTGTAGCCGCTTCTGCTGTAGCCGCTGCTGCTGGTTGTTGTTGGTGTTGCTGGCCGGTTTCCTATTGCACGGGCCGGCTGCAGTGCAGACGATCCCACGCTTTGGGGTTCGTTGGAATGCGCTGACATGGCGCACGTGTTGCGGGCTGTATTTTGTTGGGCAATGCTGACGTTGGTCTGGTCAGCACCCTTTCTTTATAGCTAGGGTTAACTTATATATATACTTTATGGGATCGGAAACGCTTCCTTCTGGGTGTTACACACATCCACTATCACCACAAATCTAATATTGTTTATTGTTGTAGTTTATTGTTTAATATTGTTTAAAGATTAACAATGTGTAGTCAAACTGTAAGGGGAAAAATTTAATGACAAGTGTGTATCCTACGATACTAAGGCAAGATACAAGATAGAATTAAGATATAATATAAAATTATTACAATAAGTTATTCATTAGAATAGATTTGACCATGTTAAAACTAGTATCAGAGGAGAAAAGATGAAGAAATTTGTTATTGTAACGGCAAAGGCTACGGAAAGATTCCTGATCAGAGTAGTTAGAAAAACAGAGTTGAAGGTGGAGAAGAAAGTAATGCCTAGTCGGACGGGATTGGACAGCAATACTAATAAGACTGATAAGGGCAGATGATTCAACCTCACCAGAGAGAAGCTTGTGGAGAAAGAGAACTCCATGACAGATCCTACGGGACTTAAGAGATTTGAGGTAAATAAGACGCAGCCTGCTTTCATAGGAAGGGAGATGTATCACAGGGTCCCAATTAAGTCCACGGAGTGCATAGATGAGGATTTGTTTCTTTACGGATTCAAGCATATCTTGAAATTGTTGGTAACGTGGTGACCAGACACAGGAACCATATTCCAAGATTGGCCGGACCAGCGAAACGTACAAGACTTTAGTGGTGTAAGGGTCAGTAAATTCCTTAGCCCACCTTTTGACAAATCCAAGAACTTCTTTGGCTTTATTTGAGATGGTGGAGATATGGAAATTAAAACAAAGATTTGAAACAAAGATAATGCCTAGGTCATTAACTTTGAACTGGCGTTGTAAGATAATGCTATTGATGGAGTAGTCAAATAGGTATGGCTTGCTGCGGTGGAAAGTCATAATATTACATTTTGATATGTTCAGTGGAAGAACGTTAATTAGGCACCAGCTATTAAGAGTGTCAAGATCCGATTGCAGAGATAACGGGGAAAAAGGGTCATGATAAGAAAACATAGCTTTACGTCGTCAGCGTACATAAGGACACGGGAGTGAGATAAGACTTGAGGAAGATCATTAATGAACATATTAAATAACAGGGGGCCCAGATGGCTGCCTTGAGGTACACCCGATGTGACTAGAACAGGTTGAGAGAAAGAGGAGTTAAAGCAGATACGCTGAGAACGATTACATAGGTAATAATTAGTCCAGTGGAGAAGATTAGTCGGAAACCCAAGGAGAGATAGTTTATGGAGATTGTGATTAACTGAGTCAAAGGCTTTACTAAAATCAGTGTAAACTACATCAGTATGGCACTGATTAGCAAATCCAGTAGTTACGATAGAGGAAAATTCAAGGAGGTCAGAAGTAACTAAGCGACCTTTTACAAATCCGTGCTGGGATTTCGAGAACAAGGAACTATAAAAGTTCTGAAGCTGAGAGGTAATGATTTGTTCGAAGAGTTTAAGAATGGCAGATAATTTTTGATATACAACGATAATTAGAAACATCTGATTTCGAGCCCTTTTTATCGACAGGAATTATGTAGGACTCCTTCCAGAAGATGGGAAAATCACCTAACTCGATTGATAGGTTGAAAAGTTTTAGAAGGGGCACGCAAAGACATTCAGCACAAAGTTGAAGAACGGCACTGGGAACTGTATCCGGCCCAGTGGAGAACGAAAACTTACTCGATGCAAACTTGGTAAGCAGGCAGCTATAATCGATGAAGGGGGAATAGAAACAATTTGAGCTATTTAGGGGAATAGGATAAGAGTACCTGGTACGATGGTCGGATGTGGAGGCCAGAATAGAGGGAAGGTTCATTGAGGGGACAGAGTAGCAACGTTGAAAAAAGGAAGCGAACAGATCCGCAATGTCACAATCATTATCAGCAAAACTACCATTTAAGTGTAGAGATGAAGGAAATTGAGAAGAGTTACGTTTAGAGTTAACAAACCTAAAGAATTGTTTTGTATCGCGTTTGAAGTTAAGCTTGAATTTGGCCAAGTATTTATTATAGCAAAGCGTATTAAATAGAGAAAAATTCGATTTAGTAATTGAGTACTTGAGAAAGTCCGATTGAGAACCGGACTTTTTAATTTCTTTATACATGCGGGATTTAAAATTCCTTAGGTTGATTAACCTCGGGGTCAACCAAATAGGGCCAGAAGGATTTCTGGGACATAAGTAGTAAATATGGAGAAAATGGTGCAAAAGAATGCGTGAATGGCAGGCTCAATTTCATGGAAGTCGTCGAGGAATGACCAGACGATCAGGGAAAGAGCAATATTCAGAGAGGGAAAATCGGCCTTTCTAAAGCAAAAGATTGTCGAGGGCTTATTGAAAGAATCGATGGGACCAGAAGAAGGCAACTGAAGTTCAATTTCGAGTGTGGGATGATAAAGGTCTTCGGGGATAGATAGAGCAAATCCTTTACTAACCAGAGTAATCGACGTATCGGAAGTGCAGACTAGATCTAAGATCCTCCTCATGTTATTGCAAATGCTAATAACCTGACCCATGGAAGTATAGCACAAAGAGCACAGGGAGAAGTCATTAAGTTAGGACGAAACGAACTGAAGATGAGCAGCGTGAAGCATATAAGTTGCGAATTCAGAAGACGGTGGGATGTAAGAACAAGAAATTAATAAATTAAAAGAACACAGACGAATTTTAACTATGGCTATTTCTAAATTGTTACACTCTTCGACGGAAAGGAGTTGAGAGGTTAAGTCAGAACGCACGGCTATCAGAACTCCACCACCTCGAGATGGACGGTCAAATCTCTATATGTTATAATTGTCTATACAAATCTCGGAATCCGAAATTGAGGAATTGAGCCAGGTGTGAGTAAAGGCGATAATATCAGAATCAAAAGTTGCACTATCAAAATATAGTTTACTGAGCTTACTGCACAGGCCACGTACATTCTGTTATAAAACCTTTGCGGAGGGGGAGAATTCAGTTTTTTGAAGCGGACGTAAGTGGAGCAGAAAATATACCAACTCTAGATTCAGGGGTACGCTTAATAAACAGGTGGCATATGATGCGTATGATTCGGCCAGACGGAGGGATCGAGTATTCTATATACGTGTTCATCCGCAACTAGAATTTTAAATAAAGAGATACCACGTTTTTCTTTAAAGTTAAATTTGGTAACTACTAGGCCAGAGGAATCACCAATATTGAGTTCAAAAAAGATGTAGTCTCTAACGAGAACATCCGTAGTCGAGTCCAAGAGTCGGGACACAAAAATAAATTTTGGAGGAGCACGAGAGAGAAGAATAGGTGGAGGAGTCACATATTTAATAGGTATGGCGGAAGTGGGTACAACCCGAGGGGCGGGCTCAGATAGAGTAGAACTTTCCGAGGAGATGGCGATGGAAGCAGAAGTGGAAGGTGCTTCTACTTCTATTCTGACAACAGTGTCGTCGGCATCAATTGAGGGCGATGGAGCGCCAGCGACATGATCGTCATTAACTTCCAATTAGACAGTTGGCACCGGAGATGCTACAGGAGAGGAGCCGGATGCAGCCATCGTCATCGAAGCAGGGTCGTTATCGCCGATATTCTTGCCATCGATTTCCTTCGCGCCAGAGTCGATCATGGCTGGCGAGCTTATTGGAGGAGCGGGCATATCGTTGACTGCAAGAGAATTAAAGGTTTTAGCACACGGCGAAGTACGAGTAACCTTTCTTCTCTTAGGAGACTCCTTTATCATTTTTAGGTTTTAAAAATGAGTCTCCGTTCAGAGAAACTTATCCTGTAGTCGCTGGAATCCCGAGTGAAGACCGGCGAATTTGTTATGAGTTTGTCTCATAAAGATTCGAATGTCGGCTCAACTGGCCTGCAATCAAAACAGGTCCAGTTGAGACCATAGCGAGTCTTGACCAGATCAACAATGCGACCTCCATAATGACCAAGACCCGCACAGGCAGCGTGTGCCGTATTATTACACAACCAGCAGTAGATGAAGGTTTAACGAGTAGCCACTGTACGGCCAGCGTCGCTGCGTTTAGCACAGCAGGAGCTCATTGTAAAAATGATGACAAAAATATATGTGGATAAAAAAAGGAAGGTAAAATACAGGTCGGTGTGAGTCTGATGCAGTGACATTAAGCTTATGTTATACGATTCCGCGCGCAAGCACAAACACAACAGTCACAATAACAACAAGTGTACAGAGAGACACAGAGAGACGAAAGAAGCACAGAGAGTAAGCACAGAGCGGCTGTTAGCGCGGTGCGTGTGTGTTAGAGTGAGAACAGTAGAGAGGGTAAGATAAAAGTAGAGAGCAGCTCTGAGAGAGCGAGTGCACCACACAAGCTATTAGCAACAACAAAACAGCTGCTAATGAGAATATGCAGAGAAAGAGGAATGCACAATATGATTGAAAATATATTAAAAAATGTTTGGTTGGAGCGAAGTAAAACACGACCGTCAGCAATGATATTTTGATATTGTAATCAAATATAAACATAAAACAAACAAAAACAAATATTAACAAATATAATATAAACCTATACTTTTCGAGTACCGGGTATAAAAAAGGAAGACGCAGAAATACATATAAGCAGCAGCATTTTGAAGGAAGTGAAAAGGAGAGTGTTTAATTACCAGTTTCCAAAACTGTAATGCCTTTTAACACCGTTGCACTAATTACAGCACCCACGGGAAAGGGCGTTGCATATCCACCCAATGTACCCAGCGAAAATGAACTTTGGACGCCTTCATATGGCCCACCAAAAATTTCAGATGAGTATATAATGATCGGCTTTCCACCTACACGCCACCTACTGCAATAACGTAAAACCCACCAAATTCTTGACCAGTATCCCTGTTAGCTCACGTCGACACCCTTACAAACTAATAGATTATTTTTATATAAACAAACATATATTATGTAATAAAAATTACAAAGAAATGTATCGATAAAATTACTTACATATGACGTTAAGCCTTACACGGCTATTTATTGTTTGTGCCTTCAAAAAATCTACCCGGCATCTATATGTTCCTGAGTCGGATGGTTGGGTGTTTTGGATTGAAAGTTTTCCAGGCTCCTTGTCAAAAATAAAATAAGCTCTATCTCCGAAGACAGATTCATCAGACCATCTTTTCGGGGCTTTAGAAACACCTGCCCGTATGTCAATACTAAAAAATATTAAAGGTTTAAACTGTTAGAGATAAACATCGTCTAAAAGGATCTTAAATAGGAGGTTTGTCCTCTTCCCCACAGCTACCTTCTTAACTAAAGTTAACATAGAGATAAACAATTTTATATATGGATAAACAAAAACCAAAAAAATCTTCGTATACCAAATTTTTCCGTTAAACTCCGTAAGTCAACATTAAACCCTTCTTTTTCATACAAAAAAAATCTGTGTTTATAACAGCTTTAACGGAATTTAATGGCATCAATTCGGCATCCGAAGGTTTCATTAAACGGCTTCAACTTAGCCGTTTATCCATCGATTCTTAAACGACGCCTAACTAACAAACCTATCTTAAATCAAAAATACAGCTGAAGAAATATTTTTTTTCAAATTTTGCTAAAGTTTCAAATGCAAAATTTACATCAAAAAAATACCGCAAAAAATTATCAAGCTTCAGCCACAAAGTATTTGGGAATGTTATTGCAACTCGATATGCCCACACTTCCTTGATCACTCCAATCCAAATAGTCTGAGAAATTGGTAGTGATCCCAAGAAAAATGCTCTACTTCCTCTACGTTGTCATCCCGGCACCACATTATCCGAAAATACGGCAATAATTAATTTGACTTAATTATAATCGTTTTATTCATTAATAGTTCCTTAAAGCTTCCATAGCGGCTAAACGATAATTTTTATAGATGTGCTTCTAAGATAATAGGAATTAAAAGTATTTAAGTTGAATTAAGCTGAAGTTAATAGTAATGATTGAAATACAAATATGAGGATTAAAGCCTTTAAGTAATAGGTAAGGCAAACGATAATGATTATGGAATATTAACGAAGTAATGGTACTTATGTAATAAAATTACAAAAAATATTCAAAAGGTTTATAAATTTGCATAAAAGAATGATCTTATCGATGCATATTTTACGTCCACATTAATGGGGTAATCCACCACACGTTTGGCAGTTTTGTTGGTTTGCATATCCGAAAATTAAAACAAGTACTCGACTGCTTTGCATAGGGAAGCATTACAGTACGGCTAATAAGTTTGCGGTCGACGCAGGGGCCACTTCAATATTGTGTCATTGTGCTTGTAAAGGTATATATATAAAGAAAACGTTCACTGTTAAACACCCACGTTTAGATCAATCCATCGATGAAAGCGCTTTCATGTGGTTGATGAGGGTGGCTGTAAACTATAAAATCGGTGTAATGGAAAATATTTGGGCTATGCGCGAGTATTGGTCTTTTTACTTCTTTCTTTATTACATTTTTCTTTCACCATCGATGCATAAAACCAAAACAACCCCCAAATGGCACCACTCAAAGCTAAACTAATCTCCAATTTACTTTACTCTTCTTTATTTTCCGGTCACTTTCTCCCAAACTTATTTCACAAACAAAACCTGGGCATAGAACAAGAGTTTATGACTAAATTTCGCTACTGCAAACGTTGATCGTCACTTCTGCCCTGCGACGTATTTCGCTCTCTCCTCCTGCTTTACTTTCCGTACACCGGCTGCTAGAGACCGTGGGTGCAAAGAGGAATAGATAAATGGCTCTCCCAGAAAACTCTCTTCATGTCTGGTCGAGGCGGCTGCAGAGAGTGATAATCGAAGCCAGATCTCTTCAGAGGGGAACGTCCACTGTCGCACGGATATACCGGGGCACATGTATGCATGTATTAACTCATCGAATTCTGCCAAGTGCGGGAATCAAGCTAGGCGCATATGTGTATGTACAAGAGCCGGCACATAGCGTTAGGGCACAGCTACTCGCACATGGAATACACCAAAACTCAATGCAACTGGATAATTGGGCTAGAGCTTTCAGCACAGCAGAGGATAATACATGCGGTACTATGAAAGGGTTATGCGCGATAATATTTACAGCACTACGGTCGAACCTGTAAATAGGTTTTGAAAACGAACTATATTTTCCTGTGGCCGCTGTTGGGGGTATAATTGCACTCACCCAAAAGGGTTTGGCCTTTGCTTAATTTATTTGGTCCTCGGATCCGATTATATGATCATGTAACGGGAAGATAGATCATGGAGCTTAAAACGCGGTATTAAGTCACACGCGGTCGATGTTAGGTTTAAGGTTTCTCGTTATTGCACTGAATAATCTCAGACGTCCGTCTGGCATCACGAGCTCAAGAGAAAAGAATAGGCACGCGCCACTCCTCATCCGCTTGAGCGCTGATTTCGCTTGTTTCATCTTCACCACTCATTAAAGTGTGGCTCTATTAAGCCTTTCTCATTTTGACACGAACCTAATTGCTCTCAAAGTGCAAGGTGCATGTGAAGGGAAGGAACTGTTGTATGGTTGATCCATATGTTACTATTCTGGGGCATGCGCCTCTACACTGAATTTATCAGCTTTTCAGAACTGAAGCTCTACCTCTGAAAAAACGAGGGGGAACCTTGTGAGCAGCGACAAAGGCCGCGGCTCTACTTAAAAGCGGCTCTACGAGTGTGAGCCCACGACTTATGCAATTATTTATATATTCGCAAAAGGGACGAATCAAATTTTAGCCAATAAATTTAGTTTTCTCGTTACTTAAAAATTATGGATTCCACAGAATTTCGTCCTTTTTTAGGGGCGGCAGGACTGGTGGCAAAATTTTGAAATACACTTGTATTGAAGTGCTATCACAGGAGCGTGGATAGAAAGTTTGGTTGCTCTAGTTTTTATAATCTCTGAGATTTATTCGCTCATCTGGACGAATGGGCACAGAAGACGACTGTTGACGCTTATCAAGAATATATATACCTTACTCTTCTAGTATCGGGTATAAAAATATCAGATTTGAAAAAATTCTTAACAAAAAAACTAAACCTACGAAAGTAAAAAGGGTTTCTTAAAAATTGTTTATTCCCCAAATCTATCAGAAAAAGTAATTTTTGCCCACAGTGGTAAAAAAGTTCAATTTTGTCGAGAAGTGTTAGTGATGACACTTTAGTGGGGCCCGTCGTGATCAACTGTGGGAAAAATGCGGGGGAACGTACGCTCTTTCAAAAGTTTTAAAATCTTTAATAGATCTACTTGTATTGCTTATAATATGTCTGGTCATTATACCCGGTACTCTGTACGTCCGTCTGTCCGTCTGTCCGTCCGTCCGTCCGTCTTCATTAGTGCCTATAGCTCAGAAACTGTAAAAGCTAGAGCAGCCGAATATTGTACCCAGGCTCCTGTGATATTTCAAAATTTCGCCCCGCCCCTTCCGCGTACTCAAAGGACGAAAATCTGTGGCATGCACAATTTTAAAGATACGAGGAATCTAAAAACGCAGAATCATAAACACGGTCCATATCTATCAGAGTGTTGAATCTGGATCAGAACGGATAATAAATATAGCCACAATGAAGAAAACCATTGCGAAATGCATCGTTCCCTCTCTCTCTCTCTTACACCGGGGTGGGCGCCATGCCTGATCGAATTTTTTGGCGCCTAGTCTTTAGAGACTATAAAAGCTAGATCAACCAAATTTTCTATCCAAGCTTCTGTGATATCAAACCGAGGCGAGTTTGTTTCAAAATTTGGCCCGTCCCCTTCCGCCCATACAAGGAACGAAAATCTGTGGAGTCGACAATTTTGAAGATACGGGAAAACCCAAAACACAGAATCATAAAAAATTACCATATCTATCAAAGTGTTGAATCTAGATCAGATCGGATCATTAGTATAGCCAGAATGAACAAATGAAATACTAAAAACTAAAAGAAAACAAATGAAACTGGCATTACCCAAACGCCAATTGGGAGAAATCCCTCGAATGGGAAGACAGCGCCACGAAGGCCTGGCCCAACCAGTTCAACAGTAGGAAATACCTGCAAGATAGAAGTCTCTGGTTCGAACCCGAGGGGATCCCATCCCGAATCAGGGATGGGTGGCAAATCACCTCCCAACACTGACACTTTGGAGAAGTAGCTAAGAAATACTGCGGCTGCCCGACCCTCTGATAAACTGGAGGGAGATGATTTGCCTACGAGCAGTGCCCATGCCAAAAAGTTCACCTACGTCGAAAATAAAAGTGCAGGGCACATACTCCGTCGACAAAAAAAATCGAGCACGGAAGCCAGCCCAACAGCCGATTGGCTGAAAAATTTGGCCTTGGTGGTGCTCTCAAAAATCAAGGCCTCTCAAGCAAAGAGGCAGCGATCGCAGGAGACGCCGGGACCTGCTGCAAAGCGGTCCAGAATACTACCCAACTTGTCCTTCACGCAGATTGCCAAGGAGACGACGCTGATAGGCGTGCTCGATAAACGCAGCGCGGAGGGAAAGATACATAGAAGCCAGTGGAAGTGGGTGGAGATGGCATTGGACATGGGACATAGGGTGGTTCCAGGGCAATATCAAAGTAAGCCTGTGAAGTCGAGCGCTCCATGAAGCTGTAGAAATCAGCGGTGGCGCAGATCGGAGAGGTCTACGCTGGGGCGAAGCTCGTCGCAGTAGACTGGAGTGAGGTGCCCAGTAGACCGCGGCCAGACTATGGGTGCCGGCTACCTTCAAGGAGCTTGAGCCCATTCTCAAATCCACAAACTGGAAGGTAGTGAAGGTTGAGACGACGCAGGGATTGATTAACCAGGCTCTGCTCGTACTCAATAAAGAGTCGCTGGCCCCGATAGAGGCAGCTAAGGGCGAGCTGAACTTCGGCTTAAGCTCGGTCCCCATAAAGGAGTACAAGTCGGACGCAACGGCCGTGGCCCGTCCTGTCGACAACCCAGTCGAGCAGGACGTTGCCTCGGAGATCGAAGCACCTGACAACGAGCTGGAGCAGGCCAAAGAAGGCTACTCGTCCGATGCAGAGCTACTGCTCGACTTTGAGGCGATGTGTCGCGAGGAGGTATGCAACGACTCAGATGCGGAAAGCACAGTGGTGAGGAACCTGGAAGATGTCTGTGAGACTTCTTCAGTACACACAGTAAAGCAGCATCTGCTTCCCTCTTACTCCGCTTGATCGCGAGCGAAGCCGACGGAACTGTGGATTAGCGATAGAGGAGTACAAACTGATTATAACCCAAAAAGAAGGTAAAATCCGTACCTGCATTCTTGCAAGAAAACACCTCAATATTTTTCTGCTCCATAAGTTTAGCGATGGCGACAACACGGCGGTAAGCCTAAAGCTGCAGGTGTCCCCTCTTAGACTGATGTCATCCTATATATGGCGCACGAGAAAAGCGATCCTCCGAGTGACCTCATTCGCTCATAGGCTGCGATGCCAACGTTCACCACACCCAATGGGGGAGCTCGGACACAAATGTAAGTGGCGAGTCACTTTTCGCTTCATCCTTAACTCTAACTTATTCATTTTTAGTCGAGGCAATGACCCTAACTTTATAATAAATAACCGGTAAGAGTTCATCGACCTCACCGTAGTGTCTCAGAAACTGTCAGACATAGTCAAGACATGGAAAGTCCTAAAGGAACATTCCTTCTCTGACTTCAGGTACATCGAGATGATACTATCTATCGAGAGCCCGAAAACCACTGACTATATTAATACCAAGAAAGCCAACAGGGAAAAATATAGTAAAGAAATGCACAAACTACTTCCCTCCGAAGCACCAACATGCCCGAACACAGAGGACGACTTAAACCGTCTAGTGGATCGGCTCACTGAAGCATGCAACAAAGCCTTCACGGCAGAATGCCCCCCAAACAGACCTAGGGTTTTCCCCCTAGTGGTCAAAACAAATAGATATCCTACGGAAAAGCTGCACGACTCTCTTCAGAGAGTCTACAAGACCAGTCTGGCCCTGTACAAAAAAGAAACAAGGAAGCCAAAAAAAAACCTCTTGGGAAATATTTTGCTCTGAAATCGAGGAAACGTCGGAAACTGCAAGGCTACGCAAGATCCTCTCCAAAACGATCCCAGCGGTGGGGTACCTCAAAGGAGAAATATTACGTGGACCAACTCAAGTAAGGAGTCCCTACACATTCTTCTCGACACTCATTTCCCCTGGTGTACTACCGGCACGCCTCTCAAGTGAAGGCTCGGCAGCTTTGATGACGCACATCCTTACAAAGTTGTGGCATACACGGATGACGTTGCAGTTATCTTTTCGGGGAAATACCCTCAAACACTCTGCGACCTAATGACCGCAAAGCTCGCGAGACTGTCAGAATGGACAGCATCTCGAAGACTGGGAGTTAATCCCTCGAAAACGGAACTTGTGTTATTTACAAGATTACAAGATTCCGCCTCTCAACCCCCCAAAACTTAATGGATGCAGGCTCTCCTTCAGCGACAGTGCCAGTTACTAAGGGCTGGTATTTGACAAAAAGCTGAAATGGAATCTCAATATAAAAGACAGAGTGGAAAAGGCCACACTAGCCCTCTACACTTGCAAAAAAGCTATTGGCTTAAAATGGGGCATGAACCCAAGCATAGTCCAATGGATATATCTAGCCATAGTTAGACCAATACTACTCTATGGAGTTACAGTGTCACGATCACGATCACATCTGGCACTACAATACCCCTCTTTCAAAACAAGGAGGATATTTGTATGCCACTGTTAAATTTAACATGACATTTACAATCTCTACAATTATTAACATTGATATGTAATGTAGCAGCAAAAGCAACATCTATCGATTGCACCTAAAATGTTGCTGAGCTTGTTGAGCAACATTTAGACATGTCTGATCTTGTATACTTATCTCTTGCTGATTGACTTGCTGCGTGACGTAATGCATTATGTGAACGGTCAACGAACAATTAAACAAATAAACTAACCAACAATTTTGTTCTTATTTCGGGCCTGGCTTTCAACAGCAACCTGTGAGCTTATCATAAAAGAGCAATATAAGCGAATAATAGACAACACGTAGAAATCATTACCACGATGACGAATAAGTCGGCAAACATGGCCGACCATAGAAAGGAAGCGCACATCTGAGCTATGCAAGATCGGCAGAAGAAGGTGCAGCGCAGTCATATGTACGTTCCATCACAGGCTTAATATGTACCCACGCAAAACGGACTGGGCGCCCCATATAATGATTTTTGCCGAAGCTGTAGAGATGAGAAAGTGGAGGAGACGGTAGAACACTTGTTCTGCTCCTGTCCAGCAGAAGAAGGCTACAATATTTTGGCTCGCCCTTCATATCAGTTATTTGAGAAATGTCCACACTATGTCCCAGAAAGATAGCAAACGTTAAGAGAGCAGCCGGATGGGATTAATGCTGACATTTAGGTCTCACGACGCGGGAAAAACGGAAGATTCCATGCGGTACCACAACGGGCCAAAATCTGGCAGCCTAACCTAAATTTCTTAGTAATCAACAAAATTCAATAGAGCATCCAAAATTCTCGTTTTAACGTTTTAAAAAAAAAAAAACGTTGTCACAGAAATATTATATGTCTTTTGCTGACACGTCATTGCACATTGCAATATGGATCCAAATTTCAGCAGAAATGTGTGATCTGTAGAACGAAATTCTGTTTTTTTTTTTTTTTTTTTTTAAATATGGACATAAAAATGTGCACATGGTTTCTGTTCCACGCACCGCAAAAGCAACTAAAAATTTCAATACAACCAGGTGTAAGATACTTAAGTAATGTAAAAAAAGGAACAACTCTAAGAAAGCATGAAAAAAAATTCCAGTTATTAAAAATTCTTTAAATAAAAACTGTGCTTAAAAAAAAACCATAATTTTTAAGTCCCCGAATTTATTTATAATTATCGAGCAGTGTAACTGAGGCCCAATTTATAACTAAATGATTTTTTCCAACTAACACAGCTGGCCAGCAAAATCGTATCAAAAAAATATAGCATTCGATAAACTCTGCCGCAGCTCTGCTCCCAGCTCAACTGGTGACACAGCTGGAACCATATATCTCTCTCGCTCTCACTCCAGGCTTTTTGCATAAGGCTATCTCTATTTTTGCAGCTAGTCCAGCTTCAAAATCAAATGCCACACGGGCATTCACACCGAATTAAAAATGACCGAAAATAAAATATCGAAAAATATAAAAAAAAACTATCATTATAGGCTATTCACACTAAGCACTGTTTACCGTCTATTTCCTAGAGAGTGCGTAAGGTTTTGCCGTTCCGAAAATTTCCCAGTTAGTTCCACCGTCTATTTTGGATGTTCCTAAACCGCACGTTTCTATGCGTTATTTAGCCTATTGTTTTCAAATGCAAACTTAAAAAACAAGAGAAAAAATGAAATTCACTGCGAAATTGTAAACAATGACTGACAAGAAAAACAATAAACAATAACAAAAAACACATAACATTTTAATTTCAAAGTTGATGCAGGAGTAAATATATCAGTACATATGTATGTGAGCTTGTTGTAATTTATTACATGTTCGCAAAAGGGACAAATGGAATTTTAGACAAGAAAGAAAAAAAAATTAATTCGAACATTTTCGGAGATTTTTACATATTAGATGTTGTCATTTTTGTTTACATACTGTTTACATCTGTCTTTTCTACATGCCTACATCTACTTCCTACATAGACATACAGGGCTGTGTGCGAGAGAGAGAGAGCGGGAATGAGTCTGCGCTTGGAAGGCCACTGAAATTTCATTTGTTCCTTCTGGCTATACTAATGATCCGATCTGGTCTGGATTTAACACTCTGATAGATATGGTAATTTTCTATGATTTTGTGTTTTTGGTTTTCCCGTATCTTTAAAATTGTCGACTCCACAGATTTTCGTCCCTTGTATGTGCGGAAGGAGGTTGATCTAGCTTGTATAGTCTCTGAAATCTAGGCGTCAAAAAATTCGATCAGGCATAGCGCCCACCCCGGTGTAAGAGAGATATTTATATGACGCAAAGAGAGAGAGAGAGGGAACGATGCATTTCGCAATGGTTTTCTTCATTGTGGCTATATTTATTATCCGATCTGATCCAGATTCAACACTCTGATAGATATGGCCATTGTCTATGATATTGCGTTAGATTCCTCGTAGCGACCCCGTCTTCTGTGACCATTCATCCAGATGAGTGCCTAGATCTTAGAGACTATTAAAGCTAGATCAACCAAACTTTCTATACAAGCTCCTGTGATATCATTTCAATACAAGTGTAATTCAAATTTTTGCCACGCCCCCTTCCGCCCACACAAAAGACGAAAATCTGTGAAATCCACAATTTTTAAGATACGAGAAAAACAAAAACGCAGAATAATGGAAAATAACCATATCTACCCGGATCTGGATCAGGTCGGATCATCATAATAGCCAGAAGGAACAAATGAATTCCCAGTTCCTATGCAACGCCTTCCAAGCGCTTACTCATTCCCTTGTAGATGTAGACATGTAGATAAGTCAGATGTAAAAAGTTTATGTAAAAAAAATCTAATATATAAAAATCTCCGAAAGAGTTCGACCTAATTATAATTATAATTATAATATTATAACTCAAAGAGTATAGGGGTATATTCGATTTGTGGTGATAGTGCATATGTGTAACACCGAGAAGGATGCATTTTCGACCCCATAAAGTATATATATTCTTGGTCAGCATCAGTAGCCAAGTCGATATAGCAAAGTCTGTTTGTCCGCCTGTCCGTCCGTCCATCCGTTCGTCCGATCGTCCGTCCGCTCGTCTGTCCGCTCGTCTGTCCGTCTTCATTAGCGTTTAGTTCTCAGACACTATAAAAGCTAGAGCAATCAAATTTTGTATCCAGATTTCTGTAAAATCACACTGCTACAAGTGCATTTAAAAAAATTATGCCCCACCTCTTTCCGCCCACACAAAGAACGAAAATCTGTGGCATGCACAATTTTTAAGATACTAAAAAACTAAAAACGCTGAATCATAGAGAATAAACATATCCATCAGAATGTTGAATGTGGATCAGATCGGATTATTAGTACAGCCACAATGAAGAAAACCATTTCGAAAGTCATCATTCTCTCTCGCTCTCTCTCACACGCCACCCCGTCCTCTTTGCCCGTCCGTTTTTTTGACGCTTATATATTAGAGACAATAAGAGCTAGATCAACTAAACTTTCTATCCAAGTTCCTGTGATAACATTTCTATTCAAGTGTATTTCAAAATATTTCAAGATATCACAGCCCCTTTCCGCCCATATAAAAGACGAAAATATGTGGAATCCACAATTTTGTAAATACGAGAAAACCAGAATCAGAATCATGGAAAATAGCCGATTGACGAATGTGGTTCAGGTCGGATCATTATTAGAAGATCATTGCTAGAAGAAACAAATCAAATTTCAGTGGCTTACACATTCAAAGCTTACTCATTTTACTCATGTAAGCCAAAATGGAAACAGATAACATCTAATGTATACAAATTTTCCAAATTTTCTTTTTTGGCATAATTCAATAATTCCCTTTTGAGAACATATGCCGCTATGCTCCGGTTATAGCAAAATTTTACGATTACGATTTCGTAAAAATTCGTACGAATTGAAATCTGTGAGCTCTGGTTCTCGCAGCTTTTTGTTATCGATAGTGATGGTTTTGCGATATTTTCTCATGAAAACAGCTGTTTTCTCTGGGCAATCAGTTGACATATTTTTGTTTAAATATGTCTATCGTATTCGTAATTGCAATACAAGAAGCCCAAAGAAGACGAAAAATTCACGAATTAAGGCGCAGGCGACATTTGCGGAATAGTGTATCCGTATTGGATCTGTCGGACGAAAGGTAATTCATACTTTGCTAAGCTACAGACTTAAAATTATTGCCTTGTGGCTTATTTTAGATTTTTGGAATCATTTCGATTGGACAAAAGGTCGTTTGGAACGATTTTGGAAAGAATAAGCCCTCACATGAAATCTTCCTCTCTTTCCAAGGCCACCCAACTTGCAATTGTTTTGCGGTACCTTGCCACAGGCTCCTACCAGTATACGCTCGCAAATGATCACCACATAAACGTTGGGAGGAGTACGTTTGGCAAGTTACTGCACAGCATTGTTCCCATATTGGAGAGAACAACATGCTCTGGAGAAATCAAAATATCTATGACGCAAAGAGAAGTGCTTGAATCGAGGGACTACTTTTATACAAACTACCAATTGCCTAGAATTATTGCCTGTGTAGATTTAAATTTATATTTACATAGTTAATAAGGGTTTTATCAAGTGCTCCGTTTTTTTTTACCTATTCCCCTTGTAACTTATCAACCCTTGCCAACTATTGATATCGATATTTTATCTGTCAAAGGGAATTCGCAATTTGTTGTTGTTTTGGTTTATTTGGCTGGGCAAAATTTGAGGTGTCATTAGAAATAAATTAATTGCACACATTAAGATATACTAAAATACATTTTCAAAGTATAAATATAAACTTAAAACATTAGTTAATATGTATATATTTTTTCCCGCTTATACAAATTTGCATTTGTCAGCTATGTGCAATTCCGTTTTGAAATCGTTAGCTCATTAGCAACCGGTTTTAAATCGTAAAAATCGTACGAATTACGAAAACCAGAGCGCCCTTTTTTACGAAATGTCAGTCAATTCGTAATTTTTTGCGATTTGCGATAACCAAAGCATAGCTGATAGTAAACTACATAAATCGTAGGCTCACTGACTGAGTATCGGGTATAAAGTAGAGCCGCGGTAAAAGACGTGCCTCACAACGTGCCACGTCGTTTTAAGAATGTTTTGCACGCAAAAAAAAAAGTCCGCATAGCTATAGCTGTATATTTCACATGTCAGGTGAACCTAACATAAATAAAGAATAAATAAATACAAAAAAAATGTTACCTATGAAAAAATCAATGTTTAATTTTAGCAAATACAAAAAATTCTAATCGTTAAAATACTGCATAAGCCTGGCAATAACATTTGAAGTTCAAATTTGAAACTGTACCATCACATACTAGAAAAAGTCATTCAGCGCTCAGTTTTCTTTGTAAATTATTTCATTTGTAAATAAAGTTCTTCTGTTTAAATAGAAAGTAACTCTCTTTCTCTGTTCCTCAATCTGGAATAAGAACTATATAAACGTACAGGTATGCTTTTTTCATTTTCTGCGAGGCCGTCCACTAGAAATAAAATTTGTTTGTTCGTTTTTGTTTTCTGTTTCTCTAGAGAATCCTGCGTATTATTATCTGCATGTATAGGTTTCAGGATGGTTAGCATTTATGGCCAGTTCCATTTTCGGTTCTATGCTAACATACCCTTACTTTAACATTTTTAGAGTTGACATTTTTTGAAGCCAAAAACGAATACACAAATTTCAATTCTAGTTGCCACACATGCAAAGCCGTTGCTCCATTGCAGAAAATTCGTTATCTACATGTTCGTTGTATGAATTGACACATCTATATGCTTTATGGCTAGTGGTATTGGGTATAATTAGTTTAAGTTTTAAACTCTATATACATGTATATGGACTTTTCTCTTAAGGTGCTAAAGCACGTATTTTTTTAACCGTTCGTTGCAGTGTAACTTATATCATATACAGTGGGGAGAAAAATTGATTCCATACTCATAATCACAGACTTTTGTTGCCCACAACAGCTTAACAAATAAAGTTAAGCAAACCATTTTATTTTTCCATAACCATAACTTTATCTTTAACAAATAGGCAATGATAGCGAAAATTAATAAAAAGTTTTCAAAGAGTCAAAGAAAATAAAAACAGCTCGCATGTACTTAGTTTTGCTCCTTTCATCAATTTAATTTATTTTCACTTTCTCCAGTTTCTTATCAGCAAAAAGATTTCAGGTTTACCGTTAAATATCTTCTTTGTATTCTTGTTATACATACATTAAATTAAGACATGGTTCCTACAAATCGAAGCAGATTTCTTGAATTTATTAAATAGTGTCTATCTTGTGACTGAAAATGAAAAAACTATAGCTAGAAATCGAAAATAGTATTTTTTGCCTAGCTGTTCGACAAAAAACCTTGCAGACATTCATAAAAAAAATTTGGAAAATTTCATAAATATAAGTTTAAAGCTAGTTAGTGCGATTATGTATAAGGTATTTATGTTATAGGTGTTAAGACTTCGTAATTTCCTCTGAGTTACATTGAATTATTGAATTTATTTACCTGTATATGGGAGTACCTTTATCATCTCTGTACCATAAAACCAACACAGGCTCATCTCCGTCATATGTTGTTACATTGCATGGAAGGAATATATTTTCTCCAACCAATGATTCGATTTGGTAAACTGGTACTAGAAGTATAGCACATGGTAATTGGTTAGAAAAATACATTGATAAATTTAAAAATATATAGAATTTAAATGTGCTTTACCGTGCACAAAACATGTTTTTATTCTAATATTGTTATTATTGTAAGTCTAGTCGACTTTGTTACTACCTGTTGCGAAATTTTAAAATTAATAATACCCGTATGACATTCGACTTTTAAGTTTGACTAGCTGTAAAAATAGAGATAGCCGTATGCAAAAAGCATGCAGTGAGAGCGAGAGAGATATATGCGTCCAGTTGTTTTTCCAGTTGAGCTGGGAGCAGCGCCGCGGCGGAGTTTATCGATTGCTTTACTTTTAGGATACGATTTTGCTGGCTGGCTGTGTGTGTTTGAAAACATTATTTAGTCAAAATTGCGCCTCAGCTATTCGACTGATAGCCGGGAGTCGTGCTTAGAGACTAATACGAACATTAATTTCTGATGTTTTCTATCATGCTATCTCTCTCTTCGCAGTAAATTTAGCAAAGTCTAATGTCATATGGTCATAAGACAAGTTTTTCGTTTTAGTATATGTATGTATATTATATGTGCAAGTATCTGCTGTTTATTGTTTTATAATAATGCGTAATATAGTGGCCGAATATGGTAGTTGATTTTGTCAAATTTTCATTATCAAAGCAACATGCGGAACATTTGGTTTTTTTTCGGCGTTTTCGCATTATTAAAAAAAATAAGCGGTATATTATAATGGTCAGACCTGTCTAACGCCTAGATCTCAAATAAAATTTTGTGTGAAGACTCCAGTGATATCACATGCTTAGATGAATAATAAAATATTTTCCACACCTCCTAAATACTGCGCATCTAGCTCCAAGATAACATTGTCACAAATAGTGCCTCAATCTGGAGATGGCTACGAACAACATTTTGCGTTATGTCTCTTGTGCTATCTCTCTCTTCGCAGCGAAGTTAGCAAAGTCTAGTGTCATAAGGCTATTATTTGGATGGATATTTATTACTATTTTCCGTCAGTAAAAGCCTATTTGAGCTATCAATAGTAAGGTTAATACCTTCTGCACACTGCGCCCGTCACGGAAGAACGTTGGGATTTTTGACAGACGGTGAAACTGCGATTCACACTGGCACCGTCTAACAATAACTATGACTAACTATTTGAGCGGAAGATTTGTTTAATTTTTTGGAAAATGGATAATAAAAACTGTGGTTCAACAGCATTTTATTTTTTTTTAAATCTATTCACGTTGGATGGCGACATTGTCATTCTAAGGTCAAGATTTTATTGTGTGTAGAAGCGCTTCGGGACATTGGGAAAAAGATGTGCCTGAAAACAACGAGGCGTTTTTCAAGCTGCAATTCCATTGCACTTTACACCTTGTGCTCGTCCTCTGAGAATGGGACCAAACACCGTGTGCAATATCCTGCACGAGTTTTGCAGAGCACTATCGACGAGTTTTTGGATAAGTAAAAGTCGCCCGAATATCTCGCTTCCGACAAAATTGATTAGAGCGTTCAGGGATTCGATGCAATTGGGTTTTAACACTTTATTCATAAACATGAACAGAAACCGACACAGGCCACCCCATAAACAATACAGTCCACTTGAAGGAGGCCAATTGAGGAAAAGGACACATAGAGTTTGACTATAAAGTCATATACATGGGTCGCATCGAATCCAAACCTATTAACAAATTTGGCTTGCATGTAGTAGGTGTCATTAGAAGGGATGAATGTGGGAACAAGTGCCGCACAGCCCTTCTTTTCTTAGAGTTAGTCTTAGTTTTAATTACCTTATATTATCCTATATATAGTGCATGAGTTTTGAAAATAAAACAGTTCGAATTTACAACTCAACTCATCAACACCAACATTTACTGCTTCGAGCAGGATTCATCATTGATCTGGAAAATAGAAGCAGCATCAACATTTGGTCCATCGAGCCTCTGTGTTTCCCCCAGCCGTGGTAAGAAATTCAGAAGTATCAGCGCCAGAAAAAGCATAAGCCCTTGTCTTCTACAGTAAAGTCGCAAACTAAAAAATACTAAGCCTCTGTTCTCCCCTACCAGTGGTAAAGACAGAATAGCGTATAACCTTGAATTTTATAATAAGGTGCTAGCGGCAATAAAAACAGAAAAGCGTAATCCCTTTGTTTTCAATACCAAGGTCACTATCAATAATTAAAAAAGACGACAATATATTACTGATCTCCTCCACCAGTGGAAAGAGACACAGTAAATAAAGTCGCAAAAAGGACACTGATCTCCCCCACCACTGGTAAGAGACACAGTAAATAAAGTCGCAAAAAGGACACTGATCTACTCCCACCAGTATTAGAAGACACAGTAGATAAAATATCAAAAATAATATAAAAGACATGGTGTCGGAAAGGAGGAATATTTCGAACGAATAATATTATATTTCTTAATGGAAAAATACATGAATCTAAACAGACAACTGAATGGTGAGAAAGGTGTGATATTAGAAAGAAACATCTTAGACGAAAGGCACTACATGCAGAAAAGGCTGAAAGCGCTGGGAATAAAATACAACATATTAGATGAAAGGCACTAAAGGAGAAAAATCCTAATAGAAAAGTCCTGCGGAACTAACAAAACCACCGGAAATTTCGACGAAAAGTTTTTAGCCATCACCTTAAACAATTCTGTAAGTCAGAAAGAAACTTGCAGACCAGTAGACAGGCAGAGGAACTACTACGCCTTTGCAACGAGATACGATGTGAAATAGACGACAGTATGTATCAAGAGGTCACCCAATACAATCTCAATTTAATGAAAGATAAATTATTAAAAATGAGAAGACTTTATATTGAATCGCAGAATCTCTCACAAGACATCTTCAAAATGTATTGCACGACATACACGGGATGTGGGGGAAAATTAGAAACATTACAAAAACAGTTAAGTCTGGAAACTGAAACCGCCAGAATACGTCGGTTCACGCTGGCCTCCACGAAGTACGAAAATTATGTTGATACGCATCCAAACCACAACGTATTCGCCGTAAATCGACGCCTGATCGGGAGATATGAGACCAGGTCGCTTAGCGACCGCTACGGTTCGACTTCCGTCAAACCACAACGTATTCGCCGTAAATCGACGCCTGATCGGGAGATATGAGACCGCGGTAGACGAGGATAACTTCACCACAGACGCAGAGACCGCGATACAATACTGGGCAGTCACGGGACCCTGGCGTCCTCACTCTTGGACCATGGATCCGAGGGTCAACTACTAGCCTACAAGAACAGCAGTGATTTGAGCACCACCTAACGTCCCGCACATAAGGAGGCTGGTCCCTGCGCTGAATGGGTCCTGGTGAGTCCACGCCGAGCCAAGGCACACCGGACCGCACTACTCAGAGATCTCGGAGGACAGCAACCAAGCAGTACCGCGTCGCAACGAACCAGAGTCCGACCAATGGTCCGTCATGAGCCTGGGTGTCACACCTCAGGGAGATCAACTGGGGGCTGCAGCCTACCGAAGCCCAAATATCGTCACTACACCTCCACCTATAGCCCATGGGGTCCACCACCACACTCTCTTTATATCATAGAAGAAATGGAGCTGTTGGGTTCGGAATGCAGCCGTCCGCTAGGGTTCGAGAAGACAGCCGACGTGCTGCAGCTGTTCCGGCTCCCTCCAGGGATTGCGCCGAAGATCGAATATGCTAATGCGGCGTACGGCGTAAGAGACGAAACTACCGATTCCAAGCAGAAGAAGAAATCCATCTCGGGGATCAGCTATGTTAAGACTGAGCAGGAAAAGGAGCAAAAGAAAGACACCAAGCAGAAAGTAACAGAGGAGTAGAAAGTCGTCGAAGTAAAAGAAACCGACGGAAATAAAGAAATCAACGGAGAAAAAGAAACCGTCGAAAACCTGAAAAATAACCTACTGGAGATATCGTTCTTATTTAAAACGAAGAAACTCACCCGCCAAAAGGGCCACTAGCACCGCAAGGTCACCCAGCCATAGACAGTCAGGTACGAGTCGTGTCGTTAGAAGCGGAAAAAACTACGATCAAGCGACCAATAGATAAAGTGTGGTGATCGTTAAGATCAAAGAATACACAGAAAGCGGTAATATAATTGAAACATTAAAAAACTCCCGTCCACTTTTTATATCAAGCAAAATAAATGGCGAAGGTGTTTTGACACCAGGTTATTTTCAAATTAGCAAATCCAAATCCATTCTTATATTGTAATGCCTTTGTTTGGTCGTTGGACGTTGACGTGCAATGACTGCACCATCAAGTGGCCCATGGGACACCAGCCGAATGCTGTTACGCGCGAATCCCAGGCCGAAACGCAGCCCTCCTCCCACCCAACCGACCGAGGGGCGCTGCCGCAAAACGCGCGACTCGTTAACCGAACCGATCGCGATCATGCAGGAAAGATAGATGTTAGACTAGTATTCGAGGAAAATTAGAACTAATCTTACTAAAGGAGTTAATCATGCATTAAAACTATCGTAATCCACAACTACAATTACTAACTACGAGAAAGGTATGTGAGTATTAAAAATTTAAGAAGAGGAAGGGAATTAGTTGCCGATATAATATGGTAGAGGGAATTATAATCCGAGCATAAAACTCTAAAAGGTTCATGCAAGGAATAATTCGATCTACAAATCGGAAGGAACAGAGGGGTATAATTTCTGGTAATTCTAATAGGAATCGTGAAGTTTATGCGGCTCAACAAGTCAGGGCTATCTACGTCACCCTTGATCAAGTTGTGCACAAAAATCACACCAAGCATTTTTCTACGGTTAACTAAAGATGGAAGGTTTATTAAAAGCGATCTACTAGAGTAAGACGGCAGTCTCACACTTGCATCCCAGTTGAGGCCGCGTAGAGCGAAAATTAAAAAGTTTTTCTGTACTGATTCTATACGGTCCTGGTGTACTTTGTACTGAGGGCACCATACACAAGAACCATATTCTAAAATCGGACGAACAAGCGATACATAGAGAGTCTTTGTTATATAGGGGTCGTCAAATTCCTTTGACCACCTCTTTATAAACCCAAGCACGCCCATGGCCTTATTTACCATAGTAGAAATGTGTTCAGAAAACTTTAACTTAAACTTTAACTTAACGACTCCTTCCATATCGAGGGGAAGCATGAAAAGTTAATGGACAGGCTGAATAGTTTAAGCAACGGTCCACACAGAGACTCGGCGCAGTATCTAAGTACACAGCCGGGAAATCCGTCCGGACCCGGTGAAAACACCGGCTTAACTTTCCGGAGATCAATAAGCAGAGAGCTTTCATTTAGCAAGGGACTGAAGATGCCGTTCGACCTGGGTAAACCGTATGGGTACGGCTGCCTGGAGTAGCATTCCTGTGAATAGGTTTTTTGAAAGAATTGGGCAAAAAGATCGGCAATTGCCTGATCAGTATTTGCTGACGTATTAAGAAATGATAGCGAGGATGGATGAGCGGACGTTTTACGCTTACTGTTTACGAAGCTGTAAAACTGCTAAGGGTCCTGAGAAAAACGTATCCTGCATCTAGATAGGTAGTTCTTATGGCACTGGGAATTAAGAACTGAAAAGTTTGACCGAGCCATTACATAGCTAGAGAGAGAAGAAGGAGAGCCAACTTCTTGAAATTTGTAAAGTCTTGATTTTAAGTTTTTTAGACTGGATAACTCTTTGGTAAACCAAGGGGGCTTCCCAGATCTAATAGGACAGGAAAGTGGGACACAAGACTCAAAAAGTGAGTCAAGTGCATCGTAGAAAATGTTAGTGCATATTGTAACATCAGTGCACAAATACAAAGCGGACCAATCAAAATCCCTAATGAGGTTATTAAGCTTCGCAAATTCGGCTTTACGAAAGCAGCGGACACATTGAGGTAGCCTACCCGACCGATCCAATGCGGTTGGTCCTATATCGAGCGACACTTCAAGTGTAGGATGGTAGGCGTCTTCAGGTATAGTGAGCGGAGGGACTCGGGTTAACAACGCAATGGTCGGATCCGTTACAAAGCACAGATCAAGCAATCGACCCATGGAATTTTTCACATGGTTGACTTGAGACAGGGATAAGTCGAGTATTAGACTCGTTTACCGAAGACCAAACAGTTCCTGGTAAATTGAAATCCCCAAGAACTATCATATGATCTATATCTGATAGCGAGGAAGAAACAGCGCTTAAGGCGGACAAGTGCTGCTCATAAATTGCGATATCCGAAGAAGGTGGAATATACGAGCATGTAATAAAGACTGAAAAAGCGGGAAGAATCAGTTTTATACACAGGAATTCCAGTTCTTGTTGAATCTGGACTGTAAAATGTTCCGACGTGAAGTTAGAGTCCACTGCAATCAGAACCCCACCTGCACGTCGAGACGAACGGTCATTTCTAAAGGTTGTGTACCGACCTGCCAAAACTTCAGAACTAAGAATTTCCGGTTTTAACCAGGTCTCTGTAAACACAATTACATGGGATTCAAATGCGACGCTATCCCGAAACAGAGTGCTGAGCTTACTACGCAAGCCTCTAACATTCTGGTAGGTGATTAAGAGAGAGGAAGTTAGTTTTTTGGATGGGTGGACTGGGAAGATGAGGATGGAGCACTGGCCTGATTAGTAATAGGAGCTATTGGGGGCCTACTCTTCTTCTTTGCCTACTCCTTCACCACCATGTTCTCTGGACAAAATTTGGCAGAGCAAATGGTGTCAAAATGAGTCGGGGAGACGCTTATTTTGAATGAAGCTACATCCCTGGCATAAGAGAAGTTAAACTTCTCCACCTTTAAACTGACGGCTTGTATATTGCTTTGAATAAAAGCAGTAACGTCATCTATAGTGGTGTAAGGGGCAAGCCGTGAGACAAATATTTGTCGTTTAGGTGTAGGTGTGATCACCACCAATCTTGGGTTTGGCACCACAGACCTTGTACCTCTGATGGCAATACCCGGTGGTCCGGGTCGTATTTTTGTTGGTGGGATCGAAGTGGACGGGATATTAGGAATGTTGGCGGACTCGACGGACACGGACGCTACGGAAATTTCTGGTTGTGCGTTCTCCGAAGTGATAAATTCGGCTGCCGAATTTGCATCACCAGCAGCTGTCGTTGCCCTTGGAATAGCAAACGATATCGGCTGCTGCACAATTGGAGTGGTCGGAGTCGGTTGTTCGGCAACGGGCGGCAGAGGGACAGTTGGGGCTTGCAGATCCCGCGGAATGACCTTTTTTTCGCCTAGGAGACTCATTCAACAGTTGCAAACTGCTAAACAAAGACTCCATGGCTAGGAGCCGATCGTACTGCTTTTTAAAGCCTACGGTCAGCTCCTTAAAGCCATTCCGCGTCCCATAAACCTGGCCATCTCTATGTGAGCCCCCCGGCATGCCTCACAACAGTAGAACAAGCCATTATGCTTGGAAATTGCATCACCCACGAGGCCTGAGTACTCAGCGCACTTTGCGTGCATTGCTTTCCCGCAAAGATAGCAGGGGTAACTCGACTGAGCAGGGGTGAGCACCTGTTTGCAGGTTTTTTTGGTACAGATAATAGGTGATTCCATTTTAAATACAATAAACAAAATTTATTTCAAAACAAAAGCGGAACGCTTAAAGCGGAATTAGTAAAAACTGAGCGGAGAGGAGAGCGGTTGCAACAGCTGCAATGAGAGAGAGAGAGCGCTACTACACGGAAATTATTGAGAGCGAGAGAGGAAGAACAGTTATTTATGTTTGGGTTATAGGGAGAGAGTGATGCTAAAGCACAGACTACAAGATGAGAGCGGGCTAAATTCAATGTGAGAGCGTACTTACGAAAAGCAACAACAAAAACACAATGTTAACTGACGCAAAAAAGAATTATTAAATTATGTTTTACACACTTTAAGTTAGCAAGTTAATTTGTTAGTTCGCTAAAGGTTTATTTTGGATAAACACCGGTTGTTTATACAAAATAAGTGAAAAATGAGCGGAGCGCAATGAAAAAACGCGTCTAAACAGTACGAGAGAGATAGACGATGACTAATACCAGCTCCAAAAGAAAATGAAGCCAAAACATGTCTTAAAAAGTAGAAACTGGTTCAAAAGTTTCAAAGGAACTTTTGGAAACAATCTCAGGATAATGGATGGGTTTTACTCTACATCAGCACCACTGAAGTGTATTATGTATTATGTGCAATTTTGGGCTGCGTAACCCAACAGACTCCATGATTTATCAGAAGTCAAGCCTTGCAAAATGCATTGACGCATCGGAATTGCTTCAGGAAAAAGCCAAGGAAACGAACGGAGTGAAGGTGCCTGTAATGATAACACTACTAAAGCTAAAAATGACTTTTTCTGATAGATTCAGGGATTCAAAATTTTTTAAGCAAATATGGTTTTTTTGCTTAGGCACAGTTTTTTTTTAGAAATGTTTGAAACCTGGTATTTTTTTCATACTTTTTTCAGAGGTAGTGCTTCTTTTTTTCACATGTATCATACATATGGTTGTACTGAATTTTTCAGTTCTAAAAAGCCTATAAATGTAGCTATAAATCGCAACTTAACGTCTTGAAGTTATTAAGCTTTCAAATACAAATTTGCTTAACGTCTTGAAGTTATTAAGCTTTCAAATACAAATTTGATCATTTTTTGCAATATTTCTTTCGGAAATTTTGACTTTGAAAACTCAGGAAAAGTCAGATAAATAATATTTCTCGGGCTGTATTTTGGTTTTAGATACATAGGTACATTATATAGGCGTCGTTTAAGGTATCGTTTGTAGGAATCGATGCATAAACCGCTAAGGTGGAGCCGTTTGACCAAATCTTCGTATGCCGAATTTTGACGGGCAAATTTAGTTCGTGTAAATCACTCGGCAGACCAAAAGCACCAACATTCCGAACTGGCATATGCAGAAAATTTGATTCCGTGTGACTTTATAATGTAACATCATTATCAGAAGAAGCAATGGTCATATCAGAATCCATAATTAATTCAATTAGAAATCAAAAATAAAAAACTCAAATTTGTTTTAGTTCCTCCTTTTTTTCCTTGCTGTCACACGTTACATTCTCCTATTATTTAGTGTTGTCTAACGAATTACAAAAATACAGTGGAACCTCCATAAATCGAAAAAAAAACCTCCATTAGTCCAAAGAAAACGTTTGACTTATGGAGACTTCGTCTCATAAAGAATTGGAAGTATTTCGCTCCCCAAAAGCTGTTTCCAACAGTTTAGGTACGAAATATTGACAGTTTTAGTTGCAGGCGTTCAAGATAGGGGTGTTTCACGGTAAAAATTACGAAAAAAATCTTTTTGGTAACCGGAAGCTTCAAACTGCTTTTAAACTCATGGTTTCTTCGGCAAACCTTCTTAGAATTCATCCTAGTTTATGATTCTAACAAACGCTTGGTCTCCTGCTTTCGGAGATTAGGCAACAGTCCCACAAGAATGTCGAAAGTACTCTTCTTCATGCGGATGTTGTCTTTAAAGAACATGTCGGAGTTGTTTACAACATCTTCCTCCCAAAATGCAACATATCGTGGCAATTAAAATGTATAATACATTATTCAAATAAGAAGAGTACATTTACTGCCTTTTATTTACAAGGGTCCAAACGCCTGGAGGGCATTGCAGTTTCAAGACAAATTGTAACTTGTTTGCAGTTTATGTTGTGAGGGTCACTCCCTCACAATCGATAGGAAACGCGCCCAGTGTAAAAAGGCTAAAAGTAAAGCATGAGAACTATTTAGCTCTACCTTGTGCATTCAAAATGTCATCAATTCTAGGGAGTGGAAATTTGTCAGAAAGAAGTTTTTTGTTTATTTGACGATAGTCAACTACTAATCGCCATTTGTTTTCTTCTGAACTCGGAAGGGTTTTCTTTGGTACAAGTAGAAGTGGGCTGTTATATTCAGATACAGATAGTACCATTATATTGTCGGAGATTAATTTTCAAACTTGTTTTTCAATTTCATCAACATGGCTTTGCGGACTTCGATAGTTTTTTATATATATTGGTTTATTATCCTTCAATCTCAATCGCTACTTATAAAAGTTATTCGTGGATATTGAATCGGTTTCAAGCCTGAATATCTCACTACATTCGGAACATAATTCCATTATTTATGGTTGGAACTGTGTTGGGAAATGTTTGCTTAGTTCAGTAATGACAGTTTTATCTCTTTTTACTGGATTTCTTTGAATTACATTTTTATTCGAAAGTAGTTCAAATTTTAGATTATCTAAATTAATTAACTGATCGATACTGGTTGTATTCAATAAACAGACAAATTTTTTTTTTTTTTTATACAATTGTGTTTGCAACATAAATACCAGGTTGAATTTTGTGATTTGGAATTAATATACTATCTTCCATTGAAGTAATATCATCCTTCTATTCTGATAACTTATGATCTTGTTGGTAGAATAATTGAGTTATGGCCAATTATGTATGTTGTTGGAACATAAATGCGGATGTCTTTATTATTTGGTCGTATTATAAAGCAATTTTCTGAAGGATTAAGGTCTATTTGACAATTCCGTTCTTTAACAAAATAAGCTCTATTGAAACTAGACATTGGAATTAAATATTTCCTTCTCCTATGCCTTGAATATCTATTGTATTTTCTATTACAATTTTATTGAAAGCTCGTTCTCTTTCGTAGTGATCAGACGTGTTTTTTCTTTGCGCTCTGCTTATCTTGCATTTATTTAACCTATACAGCCGATGTTTTTTTCAAAATAAACTTTTAATAAACTTCCAAATTAGCCTTCTATTGTGGATTTTATCTTGAACCGCGAGAACATGCCTCTTAATTGTGTAATAATTATTATTATTTTTTGCGTCGGTTAAGTGTGTTTTTTTTCTGTTGCTCTCCCTATAACAAAATCTTAAATAACTTTTCTGCTGCAACCGCTCTCCTCTCTCCGCTCACTTTTTACTGATTCCGCTTTAAGCGTTTGACTGGCACTCTATTTGTTTTAAATTTTTTTTTGGTTTTATTTATATATTTTTATACCCGGTACTCGAAGAGTAAAGGGGGATATTAGATTTGTTGAAAAAATGGATGTGTGCAACACCCAGAAGGAAGCGTTTCCGACCCCATAAAGTATATATAGCTATATCTGTCTGTCCGTCCGTCTGTCCGAATTTGTTGTCGAATTTGTTTACGCCTAGATCTCAGAGACTATAAGAGGTAGATCAACAAAAATTTCTATCCAAGCTCCTGTGATATCAAACCGAGACGAATTTTTTTCCAAATTTGGCCACGCCACCTTCCGAAGAAGAAGAATAGGCCCCCAATATCCCTCACTGCTAATCAGGCAAGGGTGGAGCACCTCATCTTTCCGCTCTACCTCCACCTGTCCAAAAAACTAATAGCTTCTTTTCCCGTAGTGACCTATCAGAATCTTAGAATCCTACGCAGTAAGCTCAGCGCTCTTTTCTCATTTGCATCTCACGTTATTGTGTTTACCGAGACCTGGTTAAAGCCTGAAATTCTTAATTCTGAAGTTTTGGCAGGCCGGTACACAACCTTTTGAAATTACCGTTCTCGACGTAAAGGAAGGGTTCTGATTGCAGTGGACTCAATCTTCAGGTCGGAACATTTCACAGTCCAGCTTCAACAACAGCTTCAACAACAGCTTCAACTGGAATTTCTGTGTTTTCTTGATCTGTTTTCTTGGTGATTTCAACTTTCCAGGAACTGTTTGTTCTTCGGTAAACGTTCTTGTTCTTCTAATAAGCTAAAGCCCATATCATGAAGTTTTTTGTTTATTTGACGATAGTCAACTACTAATCGCCATTTGTTTTCTTCTGAACTCGGAAGGGTTTTCTTTGGTACAAGTAGAAGTGGGCTGTTATATTCAGATACAGATAGTACCATTATATTGTCGGAGATTAATTTTCAAACTTGTTTTTCAATTTCATCAACATGGCTTTGCGGACTTCGATAGTTTTTTATATATATTGGTTTATTATCCTTCAATCTCAATCGCTGCTTATAAAAGTTATTCGTGGATATTGAATCGGTTTCAAGCCTGAATATCTCACTACATTCGGAACATAATTCCATTATTTATGGTTGGAACTGTGTTGGGAAATGTTTGCTTAGTTCAGTAATGACAGTTTTATCTCTTTTTACTGGATTTCTTTGAATTACATTTTTATTCGAAAGTAGTTCAAATTTTAGATTATCTAAATTAATTAACTGATCGATACTGGTTTATTCAATAAACAGACAAATTTTTTTTTTTTTTATACAATTGTGTTTGCAACATAAATACCAGGTTGAATTTTGTGATTTGGAATTAATATACTATCTTCCATTGAAGTAAGTCCTTCTATTCTGATAACTTATGATCTTGTTGGTAGAATAATTGAGTTATGGCCAATTATGTATGTTGTTGGAACATAAATGCGGATGTCTTTATTATTTGGTCGTATTATAAAGCAATTTTCTGAAGGATTAAGGTCTATTTGACAATTCCGTTCTTTAACAAAATAAGCTCTATTGAAACTAGACATTGGAATTAAATATTTCCTTCTCCTATGCCTTGAATATCTATTGTATTTTCTATTACAATTTTATTGAAAGCTCGTTCTCTTTCGTAGTGATCAGACGTGTTTTTTCTTTGCGCTCTGCTTATCTTGCATTTATTTAACCTATACAGCCGATGTTTTTTTCAAAATAAACTTTTAATAAACTTCCAAATTAGCCTTCTATTGTGGATTTTATCTTGAACCGCGAGAACATGCCTCTTAATTGTGTAATAATTATTATTATTTTTTGCGTCGGTTAAGTGTGTTTTTTTTCTGTTGCTCTCCCTATAACAAAATCTTAAATAACTTTTCTGCTGCAACCGCTCTCCTCTCTCCGCTCACTTTTTACTGATTCCGCTTTAAGCGTTTGACTGGCACTCTATTTGTTTTAAATTTTTTTTTGGTTTTATTTATATATTTTTATACCCGGTACTCGAAGAGTAAAGGGGGATATTAGATTTGTTGAAAAAATGGATGTGTGCAACACCCAGAAGGAAGCGTTTCCGACCCCATAAAGTATATATAGCTATATCTGTCTGTCCGTCCGTCTGTCCGAATTTGTTGTCGAATTTGTTTACGCCTAGATCTCAGAGACTATAAGAGGTAGATCAACCAAAATTTCTATCCAAGCTCCTGTGATATCAAACCGAGACGAATTTTTTTCCAAATTTGGCCACGCCACCTTCCGAAGAAGAAGAATAGGCCCCCAATATCCCTCACTGCTAATCAGGCAAGGGTGGAGCACCTCATCTTTCCGCTCTACCTCCACCTGTCCAAAAAACTAATAGCTTCTTTTCCCGTAGTGACCTATCAGAATCTTAGAATCCTACGCAGTAAGCTCAGCGCTCTTTTCTCATTTGCATCTCACGTTATTGTGTTTACCGAGACCTGGTTAAAGCCTGAAATTCTTAATTCTGAAGTTTTGGCAGGCCGGTACACAACCTTTTGAAATTACCGTTCTCGACGTAAAGGAAGGGTTCTGATTGCAGTGGACTCAATCTTCAGGTCGGAACATTTCACAGTCCAGCTTCAACAACAGCTTCAACAACAGCTTCAACTGGAATTTCTGTGTTTTCTTGATCTGTTTTCTTGGTGATTTCAACTTTCCAGGAACTGTTTGTTCTTCGGTAAACGTTCTTGTTCTTCTAATAAGCTAAAGCCCATATCATGACATGACAAGTGGAGATTGTGGTATTATCCTAATAGATTGCTCTTAATGCATGCTTAGTTCCCTTATTAAAATTAGTTATAATTTCCCATGAGTATTAATCAAACATCTATCATTCCTGCATGTCCGTTATGCGGCAGCTACCGCTCGGTAGGTTGGGCGGGAGGGGGCTGCGTTCCTGGGATGGATTTCGAGCGTAACAGCATTCGGCTGGGCCACTTGATGGTGCAGTCATTGCATATCAAGGTCCAAACATATATTGTGCCCTTGCAAACTTTAGTTTCTGTGAACATTGATCTTGTGGCGAACAACCATGATATTGCTCATGCTTTGCCGGCGGCCTAGTGAGGTGGACTTCTATTAAGCCAAGACGAGGTCCATCCAACGGCAACTACCATGCCTCATCATTTCACCGGAGAACTTCCTTACAACATGTCATCTCGGAAGTCAAGGCTTCCGCATATGCTATTGTCTTGCTTCAGTGGAGACTACGCATACTAGTCAAATTTCTTCTCGATATCCAAGACTGTGGTTGACAATGAGGAGGCGCTAAGTAGTTTGGAAAAATTCCAGTATCTACATGCTAGCCTAGACGGCCCAGCTCTAGAAACCTTACGTTCCTCGAAATATCCGATGCGAACTATGGAAAAAAGTTGGAATTGCTTATTAATCGTTTCGACAACAAATACCTTCAAAATACAAGGTGTTGGGATGGGATCTGATAAAAGTCCCCGGCAGCTCAGCGAAAAAGTGCTGGAACGCTCGCCCAATTTAGGGCGATATTTGATTCCGCATCTCAGCTTAATTGCGTAACGTGTCATCTGTCTGGCCATCTGCAACTAAATCATTGGCATTCGCCCGTTTCAAAATCTGGCATTGAAACATCGTCGCTGAGTACTACAGAACAGGAGTTAGCAGCAATTCATTGGGCAATTACACATTTTCGACCATAAATTTATGGCAAGCACTTTACAGTGAAAACGGATGACATACTAACATAACTATTTTCCATGGATAATCCTAGTTCCACACTTACACGCATGTGACTCGAACCAGAATAGTACGATTTTACAGTCGAATATCTAAATGGAAAAGACAATTTCGTGGCAGATCCACTGTCACGGATAATAATAAAAGATCTAACAAACATAACCACCAATATATGACAAGAAAACAGTAGACAAAAATCCTGCGCCGGAAATGAAAAAGAAGAATTGCCTAAGCAATCTGTAAAAATAGCTTCAAAGCCCAAAGTATACGAAGTCATTAACAATTACGAACAATAAGCCCAACGTATACGAAGTCATTAATAATTACGAAGTATGTAAACTAGGGACTTTCATTTAAACATTAATGTATGTTTTTTCAAACATGGAAAATATGCGCGTTACAAGAAACCTCGAATGTGTGTGCTCTTGTGCAGAGCATGTTAATGCATGTTTATTTTCTTTGCATTCGAACGAGAAAATGAGAAATGATTTGATGTTCAAATATGACACTAAAATCTGTATAGACCCATTTCATACCTATTTATAAGTCATGGATATCCATAATCATGGATGATATAAATCATTTTTTCAACGCATATTACTTTTTTATATGTGATCAAATCTATTATTATATTATATAATATACCATACAATTAAATATACAAATGTGTATTTATGTTAGTAATACTCTATTATACACAAATATAGGGGAAACATGCCTACAGTGATACCTATTACCGCTGTAATATAGACCACCGAAATAATACAAATTCCGTTAAAATTGCTCAAACAGTTAAAACCGCTCCACATGCTTGTTTGCTTGCATCAGTTATTATGAAAAATTCTTATTGGAAATCTGGCCACTGTAATAGTCTGGGTTTCATAAGTTTATCCTTTAAATATTGGAATGCATTTTGACATTCAGATAACCACTCAAAAAGAACATTCTTTTTACATAATCTAGTTATGTGCCGGGAATAGTCGGCGAAGTTTTTAAGAAAACGTCTGTTATAATTGCAAAATGCAACAAATCGTCTAGCGCTGTCCGCGTCATGTGGGACTGGATAGTCTTTCATGACCTCATATTTCTTTTCATTTGGCAAGATTCCTTTATCTGTGCATTTATGGCCAAGGAAGGTCACTTCATGTCCAAAATATTAGCATTTTGTGGATGCAATTTTAGGTTGTGTTTCCTACTGTAATGAAAGTAGTCCGTTTAGTTTTGAGGTCATTTAATAAAGGATAGTCTAACAAGAGCACGACTGAGAAAGAACTAATAGCGATAAGATGCGTAAGCAACAGGGAGCTGCATTTCATTGTGTTCCTGTGTTAGGACGGCACCGCAAGCTTGTTTACTTGCATCTGTGGTTATGCAAAATTCTTTATAAAAGTCTGGATATTGAAGTAATGTAGGACTTATTAGTTTTCTTCCATTCGAATTTTACATTCTTTTTGCACAATCTAGTAATGTGACGGGAGTAGTCCGCGAAATTTTCAATGAATCGTCGATAATAATTACAAAATGCATCCTCTAGCGCTATCTGCGTCCGTAGGGACTGGGTATTTTTCAATGACTTCGTATTTTGTGTCATCTGTCAGGATACCCTGATCAGTACATTTATGACCTAAGAAGGTCACTTCATGCATGAAAAATTAGCATTTGTCTGGGTTTAATTTTAAATTATTTTTCCGACAGAGATGAAAAACATTTGTTGGATTTTTTAGCATATGATTTTCGAAACATCCAAAAACTTTTAAGTTATCCATATAAAGGAATGCAGGGGATGGTTCCAAACCCGTAAAAGCGATTGTCATTATACGCTGGAAGGAATTTGTTGCTATTTTCAAGCCGTATGGTATTCGTGTGAAACGATAAGAACCATTGCTTGTAGAAAAGGAAGTAATATTTCCTGATGATTCTTTTAATTCAATTTGGTGGAATCCCGACATAAGATCCAATCAAAAGAAATACTTTTCTCTGCCTAACTGATCGAGTATATCGTCAATTCTTGGTAACAAAAATTTATCTGCTAGAAGTTTTTTGTTTATTTGGCGATAATATATTTCTAACCACCATCTTTTCTCCTTTGAGTCTGGCAATGATTTTTTTGGAATAAGTAATAGAGGGCTGTTATATTCAGGCTCTACGATTTAATCTTTTATAAGTTTGTCAACTTGCTTAGTTATTTGTCTTTATGACTTTGTGGGCTTCTATTATTTTTAGTCAATACTGTTCCATCATCTTTGTAGAAGTTATTTGTTGATATTGATTCTATTTAAAAACCGAATATGTCACTATATTTCGATAGATTTGTTAAAACATGTTGAAATCGTTTCGGAAAATGTTCTTTTAACTTTGTAATAATTGTTTCTATACCCGGTACTCGAAGAGTAAAGGGGTAAATTAGATTTGTTGAAAAAATTGATGTGTGTAACACCCAGAAGGAAGCATTTCCGATCCCATAAAGTATATATATTCTTGATCAGCATCAATAGCCGAGTCGATATAGCCATGTCTGTCTGTCTGTCCGTCCGTCTGGCCGACTGTCCGCCTGTCCTTCCGTCCGTCTTCATTAGCGCCTATAGCTCAGAGACTATAAAAGCTAGAGGAACACAATTTTGTATCCAGACTCCTGTCCTATCACACTGTTACAAGTGTATTTCAAAATTTCGCCCCGCACCCTTCCGCCCACTCAAAGGTCGAAAATCTGTGGCATGCACAATTTTACTAGAAAACTAAAAACGCAGAGTCATAGAGAATGACCACATCTATCAGAGTGTTGAATCACAATGAAGAAAACAATTTCTAATTGCATCGTTCCCTCTCGCTCTCTCTCACACACCGGGGTGGGCGCTATGCCTGATCGAATTTGTTTACGCTTAGATCTCAGGGACTATAAGAGCTAGATCAACCAAACTTTCTATCCAAGCTCCTGTGATATCATACCGAGACGAGTTTGTTTTGTAATTTTGCCAAGCCCCCTTCCACCCCCACAAAAGACGATAATCCAAAATGTTTAAGATACGAGAAAACTAAAAACGCAGAATCATAGAAAATGGTCATATCTATCAGAATGTTAAGTCTTGATCAGATCGGATCAGTAATATAGATAGAAGGAACAAATGAAATTTCAGTTGCCTTTCAAGCGCAGACTCATTCCCTCTCTCTCTCGCACACAGCCGTGTATGTATATGTAGGAAGTAGATAAAGACATGTAGAAGCAAAATGTATGTATACAAATATGGAAACATCTAATAGATAAAAATCTCCGAAAATGTTCGATTTAATTACTGTTTTCTTTTTTGGCCAAAATTAAATTTGTCCCTTTTGCGAACATGTAATAAATTACAACAAGCTCACATACATATATACTGACTGAGTACCGGGTATAAAGTAGAGCCGCGGCTCACAACGTTCCCGCTCGCTTCTATTTGTATTATGTATGTTGACAATATCATATGTTCAGTAGGAGAAATTTTCAGTAAACAACATTATTACACAAATATATTTATCCAGTCGAAGAATTATGCATAAGCATTATTATACATGACACTTTCTTATATACATAGACATTATGTAATACACATGACACTTTTACCAAAACAAATAAAGCGAGGAAATCTCGAAGTGCATTCGAATCTTCAAAAAAGATACTCAAGAAAGGAAGCAAAAAGCTTCATACTTTCAAGCCAAAATATCAGCACTCGAAAATGCATGGAATCGTTTCAACACAAACGACTCCACAATTCGAGAGGAAGATACAACTGAAAAATACATAAAGTTCTCTATTGACCTACGTATGACATATGAAAAATACGTTGCGATCTTTACTGAGAACCTTGAAAATCTCGAAAAGGCATCAAGCAATCTTGGGGAAAGTATACCCAAATGATCTTAATCAGCAATCAAATGAAGATTACAGCACATTGCCTTCGCTATGTCGCCGACAAAAAGCCATAGTCGATGCCATAAAACGCAATCTGAAACTATTTTCAGAGGCGGGAGGACGTTCCTCAAGTGATTTGATAAAATCACTATGGACTCTTGCACAAGAAGTCCATTTCAGCATTCATGAAGAATATGAGAACCCAGTAGCAGTAGTAGGAGGATACGACTAAAAATTGTACCTATCGCTGGAAAAAGACGTTCAAAGGGCATTGGCGAACCCAGCCACATCAAAAAATAATGACGCGCAGCCTCCACGCATCACCATTCCAGAGTATGATGGAACATACTGAAATGGTCCCAGTTCTACGACTTGTTCTCATGTATGATTCATGAGACAAACATGCCCACAGTACGGAAGATGTGGTACCTTAAAACCACCGTTACTGGGGAGGCAGAAAGATTGATAAGATATATCGATCTAAAAGAGGCTTATAGCCTGGCACATTCTTGTGGAAACAATCCCAGAGATGTTGCAAATATGGTACTGAACCGTTTGCTCAATCATAGTACAAACAATGACGATCCCAAGTCCCAAGAGTTGTACTTAACAACAATAGAGTCACTTGCATCCCTAAAAGGGCTCGGCATCAACATATCCACATGGGATCCAATATTGATTGCCATAATCAGAAACAAACTAGATGTCAAAAATAAGGCCTTGTATGAGCAATCATTGTGAAGCTCAAAAGATATACAGTCATTGGACACAATACTTCAGTTCCTATTCCCATTGAAGAAAGAGCCAAAAGGCACGGCCTGCGTATCAGCAAACACAGGAAATGCACAAGCACTGTTATGTTCATTTAGCAGGAAGGCAAACCCTCGGCTTTACGCATGCGAAGAATTTCGCTCCAGATCTCTCAGAAAACAAACGCATGCCCAGGTCGAACCTGCTTCAAGTGCGACAAGAAGCACAACATGATGCTACATCTGGAGACAGCATAATTTGCATCCACAGAACCAAAGGCACAAATGGTTTGTGCAGCAAGTAATAATAGTTACAACCTACTGGCCACAGCAAGAGTGGCAGTAGAAGCTACCAACGGACAGGTTGCTAACTTCAGAGCATTGCTAGACTCGCGATCACAGATAAATTTGATCTCTGAATGAATGGCATCGATGTTGTCGCTTAAACTTAATAACACAACATTGCGCATAGAAAGAATTGGAGGTCAATCAAAGACCAGCAGAGCACGAGTAAATGTGCTTATAAAATCCCTTCGCAGCGGTTTCACGCAAAGAATTGAAGCGTTTGTACTACCTCAAATAATAGCAGATCAACCAGCTCAGGCATTCGATTCGGTGAACTTAAACATACCAAGAAAGTTCCCACTGGCGGACCCGAACTTCCATAGCCCAGCAAAAATCGACATGCTCATCGGAGCAGAACATTATTATTCCCTGTTGCTCCCAAATCAACATCGCCTTAAGATAGGAGGCCCGTTGATGCACAATTCGAAATTGGGATGGATTAAAGCAGGAAAAATTAAGTCTGCCTACAGTTCTTCACACATTTGTGCAACGGGAGTTAATGAACTCATGGAACAATTCTGGACTCTGGATAACCTTGAGACAGGCGAAAAACCACGCACACCGCTTATTCAAGCAGAACATAATTATTATGTTACACGTTTACTGATGGTAACACAAAAACCGATCTATATATAAATGAGGAACGTACATAAAATAAGTAATTTATGACTGCTAGGGTGTGAGCGGAGAAATAATCTGTGAACTCAAGCCACACAGGACAAACCCGAGTCAAGTGGACTAGAGCTACTTATGCAGCTAATGTAATCCAAAAATACTTATAATTGAACTAAAATTTACGATGTACCCATTCCGTGGGTCTAGCTATAATAATAGAATTGTAACTTAAACATGAAGTAAAATTTACATATAAGGTCAAATTCTGAGAAATAAAAATCTGTTTGAATTTACAACTCAACTCGCAAGTGTTTCGACTTTTCTTTTAAGGTCTTAACATTTTGGTCCTTCGAGACTCTCCGTTGTTTCTCCCTGTCGTAAGAGCACGGAGTTAAGCCAGCTCATTAAAGACTTCAGAAGTGTCAAGTACACCTACAGCTAAAGGTAGCAAAAATAAAAAACTCTGGTTTTCCCTCTTGTAGTAAGAGGCAGTATATACAGGCAGTATTTTTAATAGATAATAAAAATATCTATTGTTTTCTGTCGTGTAAAACAAAATATTACGCGAAAGTGGGGTGTTCCAGGCCTACAACATCGAACAAATATTGAGAACAAAAACAAAATATAATCCCCAACATCGGAAGTGGAAAAAAAGAACATTTTGTGTGTGTTTAAAAAAGAAAGCCACAACAAAATCAAAAAAGCAGCGGTAGCAGCGGCAAATAAAAGTAGCAGCGGCATCAACAACGACGGCAGCGACCAACAGCAGTGGGGATGCAGCGTCAACTACGGCATCAAGCAGTAGCAGAGACAGCAGCGGAAGCAGCAGCACCAGCAGCAGCACCAGCAGAAGAATAAGTCTTCAGTTAAGTCAGAAAAAATTTTTTTTTATATATAGATATTACACATAATTTACTGAATAAGATGTTGGAAAATATCACGGCTCAGGCCGTAATAGCAAATGAAGTTAAAGGTATTGAAGCTGGTATATTGACTAGTGACTTAATCTGTAGGTTATGAGGGCTTAAAAAAAAGCTGCAGGAAATAACACTGCATTATTGATATGTGGAGTACTCGATCATAACTACTACAAGAAAAATCAATTTGTTAAAATGATGAAAAATATAGAGGACATAGAAAAGAGCTATGATGAAACTAATACTGAAACTTTGACGAAAGGGAAAGTAGAAAAGGCAAAGTTAGAATCAGTGGTGACTGGAACTTTGAAACAAGATATGGAGCCAAAAATTGACCAGAGTCTTGAGAAAGTATCGGACAGTATCGATACATTTGTGGAAAATCTAGAAACTTATTTAAAAAGAAAGTATGGAGATGTTAGATCAGGCTAAAACAAAGGAGTGTAACCTAAGAAGAGCCATAATGTAATTCTTTAGTAAAAGAGTAAACCAAATAGTTGAGGAATTCTATAATGCTTATGAAACACATGACAGCTTCGACGAACAGATCGCCGAGCTAGACTTTGATATTCAGAACATGTTAAGCAACTTAGAAATAAGGATGCAGGAAGTTATGGAGGAAAAAGCTTGCGTTAGTTAAGCGTCAGTAGCAAATAAGGAAGATGAAGATTTTACGGTTCTACCAAAGGCAGAAGTACGGGTTTTCACAATTATTTAGTGAAATAATTCATAATAGAGATGGGCTAAGTACATCTCTAAAATTCTGTTATTTAAAAATGGCGATATAAGGTGAAGCAAGAAGCATGGTTGCTCACTTATTAACGGGGCCATTGGAAAATTATAATGCCGCTTGGGAATTGCTGACCAAGCTGTATGAAAATAAAAGAAAAATATTTTCAGATCTGCTGAATCGGTTGCTAGTTTTTCCAATGCTAGACAACGATTCAGCAAAACAGATTAAATTGTTTTCTGACTCGATAAATAAGTCAATACATTTAATAAAGTTAAAGTCACAATCAACAGAAGAAGTTGATGTGATTTTTGCCCACATAATTTTGAGAAAATTTAATAAAGATGCCCTTCAATTATATGAAAGTCATATAAAAAGGATAAAAGAGATTCAAACATTGCCCGATGTAATGGAATTTCTGGAACAACGGTATACTTCTCTTTACTCATCGCAGGATGCAGAAATAAAACCGCTGAAAAAGGTGGTGCAATATAGCAGCATTAAAGAAAGTTGTCCGCTGTGTAAAATGGCAGGCCATACAATAATGCAACGCTATATGTTTAAGAGAAGTCCGATAGAGAAAGGCCAGGTTATTCAAAAGCAACGCCTGTGCAAAAGATGCTGTAGGCACGACATGTATAAGAAATGCTCCTCGGAAATGTTTTGTGGGATTTGTAAAAAATCCCATCACACGATGCTCCATATTCCCTATGAAAAAAGGGAAAATGTTAACACTTGTTTCACAAAGAAACAAGCGTTTTTAGCCACAGCACTTACAAAAGTAAGAGCGGTGAATGGTGGCTATGAAAACCTTAGAGCTCTAATTGATTGTGGGTCACAATGTACCATCATTTCAGAGGAAGCAGCACAAATATTAAAAGTGGCGCGCGAAAGGGAAAACACCGAGGTGAGTGGAGTATCATCGACAGACTCTTCCACTTTAAAGTATAATTTAACTTTAACAGTAAAAACTCGGGATGCCGATAAAAAACCTCTTAATATTGAAGCAATCATTCTACAAAAACTTATGAAGGCTTTAGCTGTAAAGTCGTTCAAGATTGACAAATCGAAATGGAAAGATTATGTGTTGGCTGACCCTAACTTTAATAAACCAAGTAGGGTGGATATAATAAATGGGGTAGATTTGTATGCCCATAAAAGACGGAGTAGTGAAAATATATGGACCAATTGGTCAAAATACAGAATTTGGATGGATTATATCCGGTTGCACCAAGTCAAAAGGTGATAAATTGATTGTAGCGACAACAATTGAAGTCGGGGACTTAGAGCATTTCTGGGAAATAGAAAAAGATAAGGATCTAGGAGATTCAAAGGCAGATACTATAGCGCGATTTTACAATTTAGAAAAGATACTAGGCAAAAAAAAAAAATTAAAAGAAAATGACATAAAGTTAATGCCTGAATATAAAATTTAAGGACATATGGTAGAGTCCAACAAAGGGGGAAAATATTATTTACCCCATCAGGGAGTCATAAAAGATTCCAGTCTAACGACAAAACTCAGGGTGGTTTTTGATGCGTCAGCAAAAACCACAAATAATGAAAGCTTAAAAGATATCATGTGTCTGAGACCAAGAGTCCAAAAAGATATCTTCGATATTATGGTAAAATGGCGAAAATGGCCATTTGTAGTATCAGCGGACATTGAAAAAATGTACCGGCAAATTAATGTTGATGAAGATCTGGAGAGACGATCCAAACGAAAAATCAAAAGAATATAAACTAACAGCCGTTACGTACGGTACAGTTTCAGCACCCTACTTAGCTACTAGGGTGCTTGTTGCAATAGCAGATAGTTGCGGAGATAAAGCAATTAGAGAAATCATAAAAAATGATTTTTATATGGACGACCTGATAAAGAATGGAGACAATAAAGACAAGTTTGTTAGGCGTAGGACTGACGAATTTAGAAAAGTTAAAGAAATTAAATGGAGACATGTAAAATCTGAAGACAATCCACCTGATGTAGCATCAAGGGGCATAAGTGCAGATAAGCTGAAAGATTTTGAAATTTGGTGGAAGGGTCCTCAGTGGCTAGCGAAATATAAAGAAGATTGGCCAAAAGAGCAGGTTGTCGAAAAAGTAATTGTTAGCACAACGTTTATAATCGATAAAGCTAACATAATTAATGAGTTATTACAGAAATACTCGTGTATGCCTTAACCAGAAAGAGTCATTGCATATATATTAAGGTTTATTCAAATGAAAACCGAAAATAAAGAATTTCCACATATTTGACAGTCAAGGAGATTAAGATCGCCAAGATATTGATATTGAAAAAACAACAAGCTATGCAATTCAGTTCTGAAATAGCTAGCCTAGTTAATAAAAAGGAAATAGAAACAAAAAGTAAAATATTGGGCTTAAATCCGTTTTTAGATAAAGATGGATTACTGCAAGTTGGAGAAAGATTGCAAAACTCCAGCGCAGAATTTGAGGTTAAACATCCCTTGATTTTAAATAGGTGTCACTTAACGTCTTTAATTATCAATAATGCACATAATTATATCCATCGATATTGGATATCGGGCTAAGAAACTGTTTAAGGCAAAAGCTTAAGGAGTGTGTTACCTGTGCTAGGTATCGGCAGAATACGGCAGAACAAATTATGGGAAATCTGTCGAAATACAGAACAACAATGTCACACCCTTTTACAATTACAGGGGTAGACTTAGCCGGACCTTACCATATCCGATGTTCTAAGAACCGTGGGAAGAAATCTTATAAGGCATATATTGCAGTATTTGTGTGCATGGCGACAAAGGACATTCATTTGGAAGTTGTCAGCGATCTAACTTCGGATGCATTTCTAGCTGCACTTAGAAGATTTTTTTCAAGAAGAGGAAAATGTGCAAAAATCTTTTCGGATAATGGAACCAATTTTGTGGGAGCTTCCCGTAAATTAGACGAAGAATACCAGAGAGCCCTTAAGGACAATATAAAAGTGGTTCCAATATTAGAAAGAGAACAAATCGAGTGGCACTTTATCCCCCCGACAGGACCTCACTTTGGAGGTATTTGGGAAGCTGGGGTAAAATCGGTGAAATATCACTTAAAAAGAGTGATTGGGGACAATAATTTACCCTACGAGGAAATGGCAACCCTCTTATGTCAAATTGAAGCTGTACTGAATTCACGCTCGTTGTATACCGTTTCAAATGATATTGACGATTTGGATGTATTAACACCAGGTCATTTTAATATTGGAAGGCCAATATTCGGCCCCATTGAAACAGTTTCAGATGAAAGAATTGGAAATTTGGATAGGTGGAAATAAATTAAAAAAATGAAGAGAGACTTCTGGATTAAATAGAAAGAAGATTATTTACACACTCTTCAACAAATAAATAAATGGAAAATAGGAATGTAGAATGTTAAAAAAGGACAGATAGTTTCAATAAAAGATGAAAACTGTCATCCAGCTAGATGGCCGTTGGGGAAAATAGAAGAAGTACATAAAGGTAGGGACGATAGAGTCAGAGTAGTTACCATCAAACATCAGGATGGGTCGATTAAAAGACCGATTATTAAAGTTTGTCCATTAGCTGGAATTGAGTCTGAAGAAAAGGACTCAGAAACGCCTCCAAAAGAAACAAGAAGTACTCGCGGTAGACCTCGAAACTCCAAACTAGGACTCATGGCAGTAATGTTAATGCTTATTTTATTTTGCCAAGTATTAAATGCAAGCATAGCTGCCAGAGGAAAAGAGAAGTGGTCAATTGAAAAAATGAACAGCTCCACTTCAATATATTTGGTTCCGATGGGAGACGTAGAAATAGTCGCCCCATCTTGGGATCTAATAGGTTATTATAATATGGACCCGGATTTTCAAATGATAAAAAAGGGAAAAGAATTAATTGGGAAAATGAGAGTTTGAAGAGATAGCAAAAGAAAGAAACGAGCCCCCTTCGAGTTTATGGGCTCCCTTTATTAAATATTGTTCGGAATAATGGACGCCGAAGATAGGGAAACTTTAGAAGGAAATATGAAAAATTTGTTAGAAAACCAACATAATATAGACGATTCAATTAAAAGGCAAACGTCAGTAGTAGAGTCAACGGTAAATATTCTCAAAAGAACTACCGAGGAAATAAACGTAAATTTTAGAAGTATGAGCACTAGAATAGAAAACATAACGGAAGCGTTACTATGTATACAAAGAATCTACAAACTTCTTTATGGTAACAAAGCAACTAAGTTCATTGATTGATGAATGCGAGAAAATCCAAGCAGGAGTAATAAGTCTACTGATAGATATTAATCATGGTAGACTGAATCCAAATATTTTAAAACCTATGCAGTTGAAAGCAATCTCTGCTCAAAAATAAAGGATAGGTTATTAGAAACATTAGTTCTTCCAGGAAAAAGAACAGGTACGGAATTGAAGGAAATTTATAGCCGCGAAAGGGATTTTCATGGATAACAAATTAATTTTGAATGTGAAGATTCCACTGTTTGGTAGACACCGTTCCCACCGTGGATAAATAAGGAGGATCAATTCCATCAGATGATCGCCTGGAGAAACAATCCGTCTGAGGACATCAGGTACTATCGGCTAAAAACTGTAACATACCGGACAACAGCTGCTCCGTTTCCGGCAACCAAATGTCTGGGTCACTTGGCAATACAAAACAAAGACAGACTACCAATAGGATCATCAAAATTAAGGAATGATTTCTTCGTCGACGATTATCTTACTTGGGCAACACGATTCCAGAAGCGATCCAAGTGAACCAAGAACTCACAAAGATATTGTCACCTTGCGGATTTAAACTCCGCAAATGGTGCTCCAACAATGAGCAACTTCTTCGAGGAGTCCCCAAAGAGGACATTGTAAGCGATGTCAAACTGGGAGAGACACTAGATCACTACAGCGTAAAAACTCTAGGTCTCATCTGGATGCCAAAGAAGGATCAACTGCGCGGAAAAACCTATAAAAGCCAAGCTGCAAGCGTCACAAAACGAGTGGTATGCTCCGAGCTAGCCCAAGTCTTTGACCCATTAGGACTTTTTGCACCGGTGGTGGTCAAGGCCAAGATCTTCATGCAAAAACTTTAGGGGCTAAAGCTGGACTGGGATTACGAATTACCGCTACAGCTATAACACGAAAGGAAAGACTACCGTGAAGACCTACAAGCATTGAACGAAATGCAGATTCCCCGGCATGTCTATGACGACAAGGTTCCAGTCCCCCAAGAACTACACACTTTTGTAGACGCATCAGAACGAGCCTATGGCGCATCAATATACGCACGCGCTACATACAAAATCAACCAAGTGGCAGTGCGACTGCTCTGCTCCCAGTCATGTGTGGCACCAACAGCCAAGCAATCAGTACCACGGTTAGAACTTTGCGCTGCAGTCCTTGGTGCCGACCTCACACACCGAGTCCGAACAGATCTTCATATGGACATCAACACGGTTTCAGGATGTTTTTGGACTGACTCCACCATTGTGCTGTCCTAGACAAACGCACCGGCATCGACAAACCATACGTTTGTGGCAAATCGAATAGCCGAAATACAGGCATTGTCTAACCAACTACAATGGCGTCACATTTCATCGACCAATAACTCAGCGAATGTACTGTCAAGAGGAATTGCAGCAAGCAGATTAGCAGATCACAATCTGTGGTTATATTCCTCCACGGATCTCGAGACAAATGGCCGACTGCACCAATCAGTGAGCCTACTAATCTCGAGAGAAAGGCGAAGCATGTCAGCTTGCCAATCACACCCAGAGCTCTTGGAGAAGAACTATTCACATGCAGACATAGCAACTCATTTTACAAGCTTCAACGCATTGTAGCATACATGTTACGCCTTTGCTACAAAACCAATAGAGCGGTTACAACGACACTCTGCACAGGAGAACTGAATAGCGCTATAATCTTCCGAACTATCCAACAAGTCGAGTTTACCGCACACTTAAGGCAGTTACAACGCTATAAGACTGTGGATAAAAAGAACTCGATCATATCAGTATCTCCCATACTAGGAGACGATGGACTCGACATTATATCTGAGTCAACAATAAACGCCTTGGCAGTGAATTCTGCTGACAATGCCATCATTCCTCAGAGGCCAACAACACTGGTGCAATTGCTGACCATCACAATTGCCATAATTGCACACCAGCCAATAAAATTATATTAAATCAATATTAATTTCACAATAATTATTATTTTACCATATTCTTATTAAATCCGCACTTTTTGTACCTTATGTTACCTATAAATAGAGTTCAGTTTTGTTGAATTAAATCAGTATCAGAAACAGTACCAAAACTGCCTGTCACTCAATTCTCGCTGCTATCATCAGTGGCTGTCGCTGTGTCTTCAGACCCTCATATGCACTTCAAAGGATACCCTTTCCATCGCAATCATCAGAGGCTGCCGCCGTGTCTTCAGACCCTCAATTGCGCTCCGCAGGATATCCTCTCCGCAGTCCTACTGGTTCAAGTTCTAGTTGCGACGACCTAACTGTAGACGGTTTATGTACCGTATACAACCCAGCTTCATACACACACTAACATCATAGTTGTCTATAGATTCGTGTTTAATGTTTTTGAGATTTACTATTTTATTTTCGCTTGTAGTGTTTAGGATTCGGATAAACGTGTTTTTCAGGTCTGAAATTTCAAACTGTTTTATTTTCAAAACTGATGCACTATATATAAAAAAATATAAGGTAATTAAAACTAAGACCAACGCTAAGAAAAGGAGGGATGTGCGGCACTTGTTCCCACGCTCATCCCTTCTAATGACACTTATTACATGCAAACAACATGTGTTAATAGATTTGGGTTCGACGTGCCCATGTAAATGAATTTATGGTCGAACTCTATGTGTCCATTTTCTCAAGTGGCCTCCTTCAAGTGGACTGTATTGTTTATTGGTTGGCCTTTGTCGGTTCTTGTTCATGTTTTATGAACACACACCCTAGCAGTCATAAATTACTTATTTTATGTACGTTATATATAGATCAGTTCAGTGTGATAATATAATTATGTTCTGATAGAACATTCTACAAAGGGGCCGGAAGTGGCATGGTTTTGTTTTTATTGTACATTTTTATATATTTTCTTTATAGTTATAATTACAATTACCGATGATCATTTTAAAGTAAATTACAGTGGATAGGGAAGTGCGATTGTTTGCAGTCTTCGCGCTACCTTAATTCTTCTTATGGCATAGATTATTAATATTAACATCATTATTATTCCGATAATCAAGGCTGCATGTCCAGATACATAATGGAACTTAAGCCCTTTTAATTCATGATGACCTTTTCTTAACAATTTTAATTCGTTTTTCAACTTATCAATTTCTTCAGTATGGTTAATTAATGGTACATTCAAAGGATTCCAAACAATTTTTGGTATTTTGCTTATATTACTTATACAAGAGGATGAAATTGTCTCATAGGTTTCTGTATGAAGACTATGATGAGGTACTAATATTTTATCATCGGTTCGCACAGTGCAACCATTTATTTTTGTAAAAATTCCTTGTTGAGGGAGATCAATAAACTTTTGATTTGAGTTACTACATTGAATTCTAGCATTAGTGTTGACTGGAACTTTGAAGAGCCAACAACCTTTCTTTTCTAATTCGACCCAAAATTACTTTGTCTCGGCTATCTTTTTATAAACACAATTTGAAAGACTATTTGGTTTGAATGGAGTTATCTTACAAGAATTGTCATTGGCGCTGCTCCAAGGCCAATTACCTTCACATACCCTTTTATTTGCTTCAATTTCGAAGTTATATACTAAGTACCTAGAGCTAAACTATGCCTTGACCAATTCCTTTTCGTGCTCAACTGGCATTGGAATAATCCTAAAAAAATGGGATGGGGTGTCTACCAAACAGTGGAATCTTCACATTCAAAATTAATTTGTTATCCATGAAAATCCCTTTCGCGGCTATAAATTTCCTTCAATTCCGTACCTGTTCTTTTTCCTGGAAGAACTAATGTTTCTAATAACCTATCCTTTATTTTTGAGCAGAGATTGCTTTCAACTGCATAGGTTTTAAAATATTTGGATTCAGTCTACCATGATTAATATCTATCAGTAGACTTATTACTCCTGCTTGGATTTTCTCGCATTCATCAATCAATGAACTTAGTTGCTTTGTTACCATAAAGAAGTTTGTAGATTCTTTGTATACATAGTAACGCTTCTGTTATGTTTTCTATTCTAGTGCTCATACTTCTAAAATTTACGTTTATTTCCTCGGTAGTTCTTTTGAGAATATTTACCGTTGACTCTACTACTGAC
>OZ018403.1:23921035-24021968 GCA_963969585.1 Drosophila helvetica | reverse complement strand
CCAATAGGATCATCAAAATTAAGGAATGATTTCTTCGTCGACGATTATCTTACTTGGGCAACACGATTCCAGAAGCGATCCAAGTGAACCAAGAACTCACAAAGATATTGTCACCTTGCGGATTTAAACTCCGCAAATGGTGCTCCAACAATGAGCAACTTCTTCGAGGAGTCCCCAAAGAGGACATTGTAAGCGATGTCAAACTGGGAGAGACACTAGATCACTACAGCGTAAAAACTCTAGGTCTCATCTGGATGCCAAAGAAGGATCAACTGCGCGGAAAAACCTATAAAAGCCAAGCTGCAAGCGTCACAAAACGAGTGGTATGCTCCGAGCTAGCCCAAGTCTTTGACCCATTAGGACTTTTTGCACCGGTGGTGGTCAAGGCCAAGATCTTCATGCAAAAACTTTAGGGGCTAAAGCTGGACTGGGATTACGAATTACCGCTACAGCTATAACACGAAAGGAAAGACTACCGTGAAGACCTACAAGCATTGAACGAAATGCAGATTCCCCGGCATGTCTATGACGACAAGGTTCCAGTCCCCCAAGAACTACACACTTTTGTAGACGCATCAGAACGAGCCTATGGCGCATCAATATACGCACGCGCTACATACAAAATCAACCAAGTGGCAGTGCGACTGCTCTGCTCCCAGTCATGTGTGGCACCAACAGCCAAGCAATCAGTACCACGGTTAGAACTTTGCGCTGCAGTCCTTGGTGCCGACCTCACACACCGAGTCCGAACAGATCTTCATATGGACATCAACACGGTTTCAGGATGTTTTTGGACTGACTCCACCATTGTGCTGTCCTAGACAAACGCACCGGCATCGACAAACCATACGTTTGTGGCAAATCGAATAGCCGAAATACAGGCATTGTCTAACCAACTACAATGGCGTCACATTTCATCGACCAATAACTCAGCGAATGTACTGTCAAGAGGAATTGCAGCAAGCAGATTAGCAGATCACAATCTGTGGTTATATTCCTCCACGGATCTCGAGACAAATGGCCGACTGCACCAATCAGTGAGCCTACTAATCTCGAGAGAAAGGCGAAGCATGTCAGCTTGCCAATCACACCCAGAGCTCTTGGAGAAGAACTATTCACATGCAGACATAGCAACTCATTTTACAAGCTTCAACGCATTGTAGCATACATGTTACGCCTTTGCTACAAAACCAATAGAGCGGTTACAACGACACTCTGCACAGGAGAACTGAATAGCGCTATAATCTTCCGAACTATCCAACAAGTCGAGTTTACCGCACACTTAAGGCAGTTACAACGCTATAAGACTGTGGATAAAAAGAACTCGATCATATCAGTATCTCCCATACTAGGAGACGATGGACTCGACATTATATCTGAGTCAACAATAAACGCCTTGGCAGTGAATTCTGCTGACAATGCCATCATTCCTCAGAGGCCAACAACACTGGTGCAATTGCTGACCATCACAATTGCCATAATTGCACACCAGCCAATAAAATTATATTAAATCAATATTAATTTCACAATAATTATTATTTTACCATATTCTTATTAAATCCGCACTTTTTGTACCTTATGTTACCTATAAATAGAGTTCAGTTTTGTTGAATTAAATCAGTATCAGAAACAGTACCAAAACTGCCTGTCACTCAATTCTCGCTGCTATCATCAGTGGCTGTCGCTGTGTCTTCAGACCCTCATATGCACTTCAAAGGATACCCTTTCCATCGCAATCATCAGAGGCTGCCGCCGTGTCTTCAGACCCTCAATTGCGCTCCGCAGGATATCCTCTCCGCAGTCCTACTGGTTCAAGTTCTAGTTGCGACGACCTAACTGTAGACGGTTTATGTACCGTATACAACCCAGCTTCATACACACACTAACATCATAGTTGTCTATAGATTCGTGTTTAATGTTTTTGAGATTTACTATTTTATTTTCGCTTGTAGTGTTTAGGATTCGGATAAACGTGTTTTTCAGGTCTGAAATTTCAAACTGTTTTATTTTCAAAACTGATGCACTATATATAAAAAAATATAAGGTAATTAAAACTAAGACCAACGCTAAGAAAAGGAGGGATGTGCGGCACTTGTTCCCACGCTCATCCCTTCTAATGACACTTATTACATGCAAACAACATGTGTTAATAGATTTGGGTTCGACGTGCCCATGTAAATGAATTTATGGTCGAACTCTATGTGTCCATTTTCTCAAGTGGCCTCCTTCAAGTGGACTGTATTGTTTATTGGTTGGCCTTTGTCGGTTCTTGTTCATGTTTTATGAACACACACCCTAGCAGTCATAAATTACTTATTTTATGTACGTTATATATAGATCAGTTCAGTGTGATAATATAATTATGTTCTGATAGAACATTCTACAAAGGGGCCGGAAGTGGCATGGTTTTGTTTTTATTGTACATTTTTATATATTTTCTTTATAGTTATAATTACAATTACCGATGATCATTTTAAAGTAAATTACAGTGGATAGGGAAGTGCGATTGTTTGCAGTCTTCGCGCTACCTTAATTCTTCTTATGGCATAGATTATTAATATTAACATCATTATTATTCCGATAATCAAGGCTGCATGTCCAGATACATAATGGAACTTAAGCCCTTTTAATTCATGATGACCTTTTCTTAACAATTTTAATTCGTTTTTCAACTTATCAATTTCTTCAGTATGGTTAATTAATGGTACATTCAAAGGATTCCAAACAATTTTTGGTATTTTGCTTATATTACTTATACAAGAGGATGAAATTGTCTCATAGGTTTCTGTATGAAGACTATGATGAGGTACTAATATTTTATCATCGGTTCGCACAGTGCAACCATTTATTTTTGTAAAAATTCCTTGTTGAGGGAGATCAATAAACTTTTGATTTGAGTTACTACATTGAATTCTAGCATTAGTGTTGACTGGAACTTTGAAGAGCCAACAACCTTTCTTTTCTAATTCGACCCAAAATTACTTTGTCTCGGCTATCTTTTTATAAACACAATTTGAAAGACTATTTGGTTTGAATGGAGTTATCTTACAAGAATTGTCATTGGCGCTGCTCCAAGGCCAATTACCTTCACATACCCTTTTATTTGCTTCAATTTCGAAGTTATATACTAAGTACCTAGAGCTAAACTATGCCTTGACCAATTCCTTTTCGTGCTCAACTGGCATTGGAATAATCCTAAAAAAATGGGATGGGGTGTCTACCAAACAGTGGAATCTTCACATTCAAAATTAATTTGTTATCCATGAAAATCCCTTTCGCGGCTATAAATTTCCTTCAATTCCGTACCTGTTCTTTTTCCTGGAAGAACTAATGTTTCTAATAACCTATCCTTTATTTTTGAGCAGAGATTGCTTTCAACTGCATAGGTTTTAAAATATTTGGATTCAGTCTACCATGATTAATATCTATCAGTAGACTTATTACTCCTGCTTGGATTTTCTCGCATTCATCAATCAATGAACTTAGTTGCTTTGTTACCATAAAGAAGTTTGTAGATTCTTTGTATACATAGTAACGCTTCTGTTATGTTTTCTATTCTAGTGCTCATACTTCTAAAATTTACGTTTATTTCCTCGGTAGTTCTTTTGAGAATATTTACCGTTGACTCTACTACTGACGTTTGCCTTTTAATTGAATCGTCTATATTATGTTGGTTTTCTAACAAATTTTTCATATTTCCTTCTAAAGTTTCCCTATCTTCGGCGTCCATTATTCCGAACAATATTTAATAAAGGGAGCCCATAAACTCGAAGGGGGCTCGTTTCTTTCTTTTGCTATCTCTTCAAACTCTCATTTTCCCAATTAATTGTTTTCCCTTTTTTATCATTTGAAAATCCGGGTCCATATTATAATAACCTATTAGATCCCAAGATGAGGCGACTATTTCTACGTCTCCCATCGGAACCAAATATATTGAAGTGGAGCTGTTCATTTTTTCAATTGCCCACTTCTCTTTTCCCCTGGCAACTATGCTTGCATTTGATACTTGGTAAAATAACATAAGCATTAACATTACTGCCATGAGTCCTAGTTTGGGGTTTCGAGGTCTGCCGCGAGTATTTCTTGTTTCTTTTGGAGGCGATTCTGAGTCCTTTTCTTCAGACTCAATTCCAGCTAATGGACAAACTTTAATAATCGGTCTTTTAATCGACCCATCCTGATGTTTGATGGTAACTACTCTGACTCTATCGTCCCTACCTTTATGTACTTCTTCTATTTTCCCCAACGGCCATCTAGCTGGATGACAGTTTTCATCTTTTATTGAAACTATCTGTCCTTTTTTAACATTCTACATTCCTATTTTCCATTTATTTATTTGTTGAAGAGTGTGTAAATAATCTTCTTTCCATTTAATCCAGAAGTCTCTCTTCATTTTTTGAATTTATTTCCACCTATCCAAATTTCCAATTCTTTCATCTGACACTGTTTCAATGGGGCCGAATATTGGCCTTCCAATAATAGAATGACCTTGTGTTAATACATCCAAATCGTCAATATCATTTGAAGCGGCATACAACGGGAGTGAATTCAGTACAGCTTCAATTTGACCTTAGAGGGTTGCCATTTCCTCGTAGGTTAAATTATTGTCCCCAATCACTATTTTTAAGTGATATTTTACCGATTTTACCCCAGCTTCCCAAATACCTCCAAAGTGAGGTCCTGCCGGGGGGATAAAGTGCCACTCGATTTGTTCTCTTTCTAATATTGGAACCACTTTTATATTGTCCTTAAGGGCTCTCTGGTATTATTCGTCTAATTTACGCGAAGCTCCCACATTGCACATTTTCCTATAATTGTAACTGGAGACAACCAGCCTAAAGGGTCATACATCTTTGCTAATGTAGATAAAACTATTCTTTTGTTATTTTTTTTTTTAGTAGGTTCACAATGGAAGTTTAAACTCGTCTTAAACTGGCTCCCATTGAAGTCCTAATGTTTTGACGGATTTATTCTCTTCAATGGTTAATATTTTATTTTCTTCGTTATCTCTAACGTCCTTAACAATTTCTGGGATATTTGTTATCCACTTTCTTAAGTTAAACCCAACCTTATCAAACTCCTGGGTAACTTCCTTTACATGCCTTTTGGCATCCAATATGGAATCAGCACCTGTCATCAGGTCGTCCATACAAAAATCATTTTTTATGATTTCTCTAATTGATTTATTTCCGCAATTATCTGCTATTGCAACAAGCACCCTAGTAGCTAAGTAGGGTGCTGAAGCTGTACTGTACGTAATGGTTGTTAGTTTATATTCTTTTAATTTTTCGTTTGGATCGTCTCTCCACGTCAATGGCCACTTTCGCCATTTTACCATAATATTGAAGATATATTTTTGGACTTTGGTCCCACCCACATGATATCATTTAAGCTTTTATTATTTGTGGTTTTTGCTGACGCATCAAAAACCATCCTGAGCTTTGTCGTTAGACTGGAATCTCTTATGACTCCCTGTTGGGGTAAATAATATTTTCCCTCTTTCTCGGACTCTACCATATGTCCTAAATTTTTATATTCATGCATGAACTTTATGTAATTTTCTTTTGATTTTGTATTTTTGCTGAGTTTCTTTTCTAAATTATAAGATCGCACCATAGCTTGTGCCTTTGAATCTCCTAGATAGTTACCTTTTTTGAATGGTATTTTCACCACATACCTTCCATTTTCATCTCTTTTTGTAGTTTCAAAGAAATGCTTCTCACAACCATCTTCTTCCACGTCATTACTTTCGTTTTCCATTTCCCAGAAACGCTCTAAGTCCCCGACTTCAATTGTTGTCGCTACAATCAATTTATCACCATTTGACTTGGTGCAACCGGATATAATCCATCCGAATTCTGTATTTTGACCAATTAGTCCATCTATTTTCACTACTCCGTCTTTTACAATATGGGCATACAAATCCACCCCATTTATTATATCCACCCTACTTGGTTTATTAAAGTTAGGGTCAGCCAGCACATAATCTTTCCATTTCGATTTGTCAATCTTGAACGACATTACAGCTAAAGCCTTCATAAGTTTTGGTAGAATGATTTCTTCAATATTAAGAGGTTTTTTATCGGCATCCCGAGTTTTTACTGTTAAAGTTAAATTATACTTTGAAGAGGAAGAGTCTGTCGATGATACTCCACTCACCTCGGTGTTTTCCCTTTCGCGCGCCACTTTTAATATTTGTGCTGCTTCCTCTGAAATGATGGTACATTGTGACCCACAATCAATTAGAGCTCTAAGGTTTTCATAGCCACCATTCACCGCTCTTACTTTTGTAAGTGCTGTGGCTAAAAACGCTTGTTTCTTTGTGAAACAAGTGTTAACATTTTCCCTTTTTTCATAGGGAATATGAAGCATCGTGTGATGGGATTTTTTACAAATCCCACAAAACATTTCCGAGGAGCATTTCTTATACATGTCGTGCCTACAGCATCTTTTGCACAGGCGTTGCTTTTGAATAACCTGGCCTTTCTCTATCGGACTTCTCTTAAACCTATAGCATTGCATTATTGTATGGCCTGCCATTTTACACAGCGGACAACTTTCTTTAATGCTGCTATATTGCACCACCTTTTTCAGCGGTTTTATTTCTGCATCCTGCGATGAGTAAAGAGAAGTATACCGTTGTTCCAGAAATTCCATTACATCGGGCAATGTTTGTATCTCTTTTATCCTTTTTATATGACTTTCATATAATTGAAGGGCATCTTTATAAAATTTTCTAAAAATTATGTTGGCAAAAATCACATCAACTTCTTCTGTTGATTGTGACTTTAACTTTATTAAATGTATTGACTCATTTATCGAGTCAGAAAACAATTTAATATGTTTTGCTGAATCGTTGTCTAGCATTGAAAAATCAGGCAACAGATTCAGCTGATCTGAAAATATTTTTCTTTTATTTTCATACAGCTTGGTCAACAATTCCCAAGCGGCATTATAATTTTCCAATGGCCCCGTTAATAAGTGAGCAACCATACTCCTTGCTTCACCCTTCATTGCCATTTTTAAATAATTTAATTTTAGAGATGTACTCAGCCCATCTCTATTATGAATTATTTCACAAAATAATTGTGAAAACCCATCCCATTCTTTTTCTTCTCCCGAAAATGTGGGTACATCTGCCTTTGGTAGAACCGGAAAATCTTCATCTTCCTTATTTGCTACTGACGCTTTACTAACGTTAGATTATTCCTCCATAGCTTCCTGCATTCTTATTTTTAAGTTGCTTAACGTGTTCTGAATATCAAAGTCTAGCTCGGCGATCTGTTCCTCGAAGCTATCATTTGTTTCATAAACATTATAGAATTCCTCAACTTTTTTGTTTAGTCTTTTATTAAATAATTCAAATTTAGCTTATCTTAGGTTAAACTGCCTTGTTTTAGCCTGATCTAACCTCTCCATACTTTCTTTTAAGTACGTTTTTAGATTTTCCACAAATGTATCGATTCTGTCCGATATTTTCTCAAGACTCTGGTCAATTTTTGGCTCCATATCTTCTTTCAAAGTTCCAGTCACCACTGGTTCTAACTTTGCCTTTTCTACTTTCCCTTTCATCGAAGTTTCAGTACTAGTTTCATCATAGCTCTTTTCTATGTCCTCTATATTTTTCATCATTTTAACAAATTGATTTTTTTTGTAGTAGTCATGATCGACTACTCCACATAGCAATAATGCAGTGTTATTTGCTGCAGCCTTTTTTTAAGTTCTCCTAGCCTACGGATTTCGTCACTGGTCAATATACCAGCTTCAATCCCTTTAACTTCATTTGCTATTACGTCCTGAGCCTCTAGTAGCTTAATGAGTTTATCCGACAACATCTTATTAAGTAAATTAGAAGTAAGATCTTTATATACAAAAAAATGTCTGACTTAGCTGAGGACTTCTTCTTCTGCTGGTGCTGCTGCTGCTGCCGCTGCTGTCTTTACTGTCTCTGCTGCTACTTGATGCCGTAGTTGACGCTGCCGTGGATGCTTTTGGTCGCTGCCGTCGCTGTGGCTTTTTTGGTTTTGTTGTGGCTTTATATTTGAAACACACACAAATTTTTTTTTTTTTTCACTCAGTTAGTCCTTTTATACCCGGTACTCGAAGAGTAAAGGGGTATATTAGATTTGTGCAAAAAATTATTGTGTGTAACACCCAGAAGGAAGCGTTTCCGACCCCATAAAGTATATATATTCTTGATCAGCATCAATAGCCGAGTCGATATAGCTATGTCTGTCTGTCCGTCCGTCTGTCCGTCTGTCCGTCCGTCCGTCTTCATTAGCGCCTATAGCTCAAAGACCATAAAAGCTAGAGGAACACTATTTTGTATCCAGACTCCTGTCCTATCGCACTGTTACAAGTGTATTTCAAAATTTCGCCCCGCCCCCTTCCGCCCACTCCAAGGACGAAAATCTGTGGCATGCACAATTTTAAAGATACGAGAAAACTAAAATCGCAGAATCGTAGAAAATGACAATATCTATCAGAGTGTTGAATCTGGATCAGATCGACTCATAAATATAGCCACAATGAAGAAAACAATTTCGAAATGCATCGTTCCCTCTCGCTCTCTCTCACACACAGGGGTAGGCGCTATGCCTGATCGAATTTTTTGACGCCTAGTTCTCAGAGACTATAAGAGTTAGAACCACCAAACTTTCTATCCAAGCTCCTGTGATATCAAACCGAGACGAGTTTGTTTTAAAATTTGGCCACGCCCCCTTCCGCCCCCACAAATGATGAAAATCTACAATTTTGAAGATACGGGAAAACCAAAAACGCAGAATCATAGAAAATTACTATATCTATCAGGGTATTGAATTTGGATCAGATCGGATCATAAATATAGTCAGAAGGAACAAATGAAATTTCAGTGGCCTCCCAAGCGCAGACTGATTCCCTCTCTCTCTCGCACACAGCCGTGTATGTATATGTAGGAAGTAGATAAAAACATGTAGAAATGGCAGATGTAAAAAATTTATGTTAACCAATATGGAAACATCTAATAGATCAAAATTTCCGAAAAGGTTCGACTTAAATTGTTATTTTTTGGCTAAAATTCAATTTTTCCCTTTTGCGAACATGTAATAAATTACATATATCGTAAGCTCACATACATATATACTGACTGAGTACCGGGTATAAAGTAGAGCCGCGGCGCAGACGCGGCTCATAACGTTCCCCCTCGTTTTATTTAGTTTTTTTTTTCTTATATTATTCGGCCGTTTGCGATTTTTTTTTTTTATCGCTGGCCTCTACTTTACCTTGCACTCCCGATGTTGGGGATTTATATTTTTTTTTTTTTTTCAAATTTTTGTTCGATGTATCGGGCCTCGGACAAGCCACTTTCGCGTAATATTTTGTTTCATACGACAAAAAGTACTGCCTGTATAGCATGTATTTTTTTTTATTAATAGAAACTTACGTTTATTTATTTTATACTCGGTTTCTTACTCCAAGAGGGAAAACCAGAGTTTTTTATTTTTGCTACCTTTAGCTGTAGGTGTATTTGACACTTCTGCAGTCTTTACGGAGCTGGTTTAACTCCGTACTCTTACCACAGGGGGGAAACAACGGAGAGTCTCGAAGGACCAAAATGTTAAGACCTTAAAGGAAAAGTGGAAACAGTTGCGAGTTGAGGCCTCGGTTACTATAGTTATTTCAATATTGGCTATGGTTGTTATAATTGTTTCTATAATGACCACGTCCATAACTTCTTCGACGGTAATTTCCTCTATAATTATTACCTCTGAAGTGCTGGTTTGTAGTAGTGTAAAATATTGTGCTTGCACTTCCTATTATTTCAGTACTGTAATGGATATATTTTGACATGGCTTCATTTATTGTTGTGTATGCGCCCGATTCTATTATTGTTTTTATTCTTTCATGTTAAGTATTCTTTACCATGTTACAAATTGCTTCTTTTGTTGTGAAAATTTCCGCATGTTCACCTCTTATTCCTTCGTCAATGTAGGCAGCTTCCAATAACTTTTGCAAATCATCTACTTCCGTAGTAGTTTGCGCTGCTGTTTTTCCATTTTTATTGATGTTTAATAATTGTGCCGTAACAACGTCCGAAGATTCAAGCTTTTTGATAATATTTGAGATAGTTGTGTCATGTTGTATTTTATATAATGTTGGCCCAACTATTTTGGCTTAGTGTCTTAGTGCTGTTAAAAACCTTTTTAAGTTAATTTTTTTTCGTCGAACTCTGGAATGGCCGAGGGGGTTTCTTTTATGTTTGCCCTAATGGCAACTGAATCATCCGCCATGTTGATATTATTTTGTTCTGAATCTATAGAAAAAAAATGTTCTTCAGAATCAGAAGTTTTCTCATTCGATAGCGTTAGTGTCGCTGGAATTGTTAGGTCGTGTTCCTCAGTTCTGGGAAATGTATGTTCTTGGTCTGTTTCAGAGGTTCCAAGGTTTTCATCGATGTTTTCCGTTTTTAGTTCTTCTTCAACCGTTAAGGAGGTATTAAGTATAGATGAAATTCTAGCTTATATTTTTGTTTTATATTATTACGATTATTTTTAAACTTGAACAGTAACTTTGAGACATCGATCCAATGCCTTTTTGATAATCTATTTCTATGCTTGTAGATTATGAGACGTGCTTCATTAAAGCTTTCTGCTAACACTTAAGCATGCTTAAGAGTTGCTTCTTGCACGTTCGCATTTTACGACTCACATTTGTACGATTTGTCCAAGTTGTTTCTTACTTCTTTTAATCGGTCAGAGATGGTTTTCTAATCCATTAAAATGTATTTAAATCCATTATAATGGGTTAGTGTGAGTGCATGTGTACTCACAGTTGGGCTCAAATAATGGCTCTTTACATCCCATAAGCCTTGGGGGTTTTCTTTTACGTCCTATGGTTATTTTTAATTATAAGATGCAAAATTTCCTGATTCCTTTTGTGAGGAGAAAAATTGTTGGGACACCTTTGGGCGGAGAGAGTTCACTCTGAGTGAATGTACATTTATCCCAACCTTTGAAAAAAAATCTACAGTCCGCAGCAAAGAACTGCATGACCTTACAAATATTTCTTTTACATTTTTGGGGGATTTACAATTCTTGGGATATTAATATTAAGAAGTGTTGTGTTTTTTTGTATAGTTTTTTCGTTTGCTGTTTTATCAATCCATTTAATTTAATCGTTGCGCACTCGTGAAGTGCTGTCGGTCTTACTGCAGGGATTCCTATATGGCCTGCGGGGCTTTTTTTCGCTGTCTCGACCGTTGGCATAGTGGGCATAGTACAGTACATGTAAGTTAACTTTTCTCTATCGATGTGTCCCTAGGCGGTGCAAAGGGCGGTCCTTTGCCTCTTGCACTTTATCTTCTGCCGGTGCCGGTTCCGGTGCCGGTGCAGGTCATCGCACTAGAAATTAATTGACATTTTTTTTTTTTTTAATTTCGAGAAAATTTCCTGTATTGCTGTTGGGTTTTTTGTTTTGGGGTTGTAGTTGCTGCTGCCGTTTTTGGTTTTCTTTTTCACTTGTTAAATAATTGTTAAATAATAAGCATATTGAATTCATATTGATTCAGGTTATTTTTGTTCTTTTAAACATTATTTAAGTTGTTTGTTCGTTGGTGTTATTTATTATTTTGTTCATAGTTTGATATTTATTACTTGATCAATACGTTGAATGATTATGTTTTTAGTTTCTTGTTTTTCTTCTATTCACAATATACACGTTCATATTCAACAAGGCTCGTGAAATCTTGTAACGGTCGCCATGTGATAAAAGTAGACCCTGAAGTTTTGAGGTTGCTTTATTTATGATCCGAATGCATATTCTTATTCCTTCATTAGGCTAAGACCGCGAAGCTGCGCTGCCAAACGCCGGCAGCGGAGCGGCAGAATTTTATATTAGCTTGTGTTTATGTATATGCTCGGTGCTGCTGGCAGTGGGAGCGTGAGAAAGAATTTTTATGCACATAGAGTGGATCATATTCATATCCAAGCGTCCGTTGGGTTATTGAAAATATGCTGACGCTGTACTTATGTCTCTCGAGGCATTCTTGTTTGATCGAATTTCGTAACATTAAGATATTTTGGGACTTTGTGTTACTTAAACACTGCAACTAAGTGTTACAGTGTGTACCCGTTATGTACTTCACTACATATCTCAAAAACATCTGTAAAGTTTTTAAGCAATGTTTCTCGGAACAACCAATGACTATCAAAACATCCATATAAAGGAATGCCTGAGAAGCTTCAAGTCCGGAGAATGCAATAGTCGTCATTCTCTGAAATGAGTTCGGCGCTATTTTTAAGCCAAATGGTAGTGGCGTGAATTTATATGAGACTTTGCTCGTTGAAAAAGACGTTATATTCCTTGAACTTTCTTCTAGTTAAATTTGATAAAAACCTGATATTAAGGCTGTGTTTACACTGGGGCTGCGTATTGCTTCTCTGCGTCTTCCCAGAGACGCATTTTTTTTTACATAGGTTAAGCATAGGACCTTAGTGGTGGGAAAAAGTTGCCTCGGTTTTCGACGCAGGTGCACGTTTTTTATATATTCGATTGTTTTTGCGCTTAAAAGCTGTTGATGTTGTTGAGTTGAGTTGTAAATTCAAACTGTTTTATTTTCAAAACTTATACACTATATATAGGAATGATAATGAATGAGTGGACTGTATTTGTTTTAATTAGGTTTTATTTGATTAATATACTTATTACGTAATATTTAGCGGTTTACAGTTTTATGAAAAAGCGGGAGTGCGATTTTGCTACTGCGATTTTGCTACTGCTCCAACTTCACGAACAGAAGTCGAGCAAAAGAGAATTGGAAGATTATGCGATGCGACGGTCCAATGCAGCATCAATGTATGCGTGTACAGTTGCGGTTCTTGCTATATGTGTGTGAGCGTTACAGTTATGGTTTGGGCACAAGCAATAACAACACAGTTATGCGTGTAAGAATAGGAGCATAAGCGGGGCAATACAATTATGAGCATATGAATAGGGTCGGTTATAATATGAACGAATATGACAACTAAGCTAGGCGGCTAATTTCTCAACATACCGGCCCCCCTGAACGACTGTTCAGTTCAAGGGTAGCACAGCAATTTTGGTGATAGGTCTCTTGTACAACCCTCGTGCAGTCTTTACGGTGACCACTCGAACTCTCTCGTCTTGACCAGGATGAACTTCGGTGATTCGGCCAAGCAGCCACTTGCTAGGCGGTTGATTCGGCTCCTTCAATACCACAAGAGTATCCATTGCTATGTTGTTGGTCTCTTGCTGCCATTTCGTGCGTGATTGCAAGGAAGCAAGGTATTCGAGATTCCAGCGCTTCCAGAACCCTTGAACCTTGGCTTGCAGTTGTCTCCAACGCTGCAGTCTGTTAACGTTTACGTCCAAGAAGGACGGCTCTGGCATCGACATGTGATGTTGACCAGTAAGAAAATGAGCGGGGGTGAGGGGATCCAAGCTGTGGTCGCTGGGAGCGCACAGTGGCCGAGAGTTGAGTAGACCTTCAATCTGAGTTAAAATTGTTGAATATTACCAATTTACTACCAATTACTCGGTGAAGGTGAAGCTTGATTGATCGAACGCCAGTCTCCCAAATACCTTCAAAATACGGGGCAAACGGCGGAATGAAGTGCCATTTGATTTCCTGACTCGTGAGAAAACTCGCAATTTCCTCGTTTTAACTCTGAGATACAGCTATCCGTTGCATTTCCGTTAGTTCCTTTCTGGCTCCATGGAATGTGGTGCCATTGTCTGAGTATAAATCGGTGGTGGTATTGGTAATTACATGGTATGAATCCAGCATAAATGAGATACGACTCTCGTACCACTGGGATCATTATGTGGTTGTGCGTCTCAAAAGGAATATAAACTATTTTATATAGTCGAGATGATTGACTGTTTTTCAACGGAATGCTTACGCTGATAACTAATTTGTCGTCGACTATTGCTCCATTGGCAGTGAGTAATTTGTAGATAGCTTGTATCTTATTAGTAACTCTTCCAAGTAGCTTATACTTCTCAGGAAAATGCTCTCTTATTTCTTGAATTTCGCTATTCATTTGAGACGGAGTTATTAAGTCTGGGTTCAGCTTGCCGTGATTTATATCGATCAGCAATCCCACCATGTCTGCTTGAATTCTTTCGCTTTCCGAAATTGCCATGCTAAGTTGTTTGGTTAGCATAAAGAACCTGATTGTTTCTTGATATATGTAGAAGATCTGCTAGATTTTCTTTGTCAATTCGTCCACGTGAAATTCAATATTCTTAAATTGTTCGTTGATATCCTTTGTAGTTCGTGTCAAAACATTTAGATTTGATTCGACTATCGTTGTCTGGTTTTTAATAAAAAAATTCGAATCATTTTGATTTGCGAAAAGCACTTGCATGGGCCTTTCCATGATTTCTCGATCTTTTTCATCCATTAGTCCGAATACGATGTGGTTGTATGATCCCAAAAATCAAAATGGTGCACGTTTGACTCACGCATTTCTATTCCCGAAAATGTGTTTATTTGTGTCTTCTATGAGCGATATTTGCCTTATCCAACTTGGCTCATACATTTTTAATTTGTACTAGCATAATATTTAAGTGGTCATTGGTTTGCAGAAATTACTTCATATCAAAGTATACGATCAAAATCCATTTGGACTCAATGACTTCCACTTGGCCCATTGGATCTATATATACTGCTTTATCCGACATTTCGTGTATTATTCCATTTGTGACGTTAATGGGTGCTGCTATCAATATCGGCAGTATCATCAGTAAGCAGAGTATTGTTCCTCATAGGTTGAATTCCTGAGGCTTTAAGGTAGTAAGACCTACTGTTTTTTGGTCAGTGTTTTCTGTATATTCCTTGATTTTAACAAGAGGACAGACCTTATGTATTGGTCGCTTGATCGTAGTTTTCTCGAAATCTAACGATACAACTCGTACTCGACCGTCGTTGCCTGAGTGGGTTTGTAATATTCTAGCTAGTGGCCATTTATACGGATGAGTGTCTTCGTTCTTGATAAGAACGATATCTCCGTCCTGCTTGGATTTGTTCACTTAGGCGTAGGTTATTTTGCGATTTTATCTACTGTGTCTCTAACCACTGGTGGGGGAAATCAGTGTCCTTTTCGCGACTTTATTTACTGTGTCTCTTACCACTGGTGGGGGAGTTCAGTGTCCTTTTTGTGACTTTATTTACTGTGTTTCTTACCACTGGTGGGGGAGATCAGTATCCTTTTTTGGACTTTATTTACTGTGTCTCCTACCACTCGTGAGGGAGATCAGTATCCTTTTTTGGACTTTATATACTGTGTCTCTTACCACTGGTGGGGGAGATCAGTGTCCTTTTTTGGACTTTATTTACTGTGTCTCTTACCACTCGTGGGGGAGATCAGTGTCCTTTTTGTGACTTTATTTACTGTGTCTCTTACCACTTGTGGGGGAGATCAGTAACTTATAGTCGTCTTTTTCAATTATTGATAGTGACTTTGGTATTGAAACCCAAGGGATTACGCTATTCTGTTTTTATTGCCGCTAGCACCTTGTTATAAAATTCAACGGCTTACGCTATTCTGTCTCTTACCACTGGTGGGGGAGAATAGAGGCTTGGTGTTTTTTTGTTTGTTACCTTACTATATAAAGCCAGGGTTTATGCTTTGCTTGGCGCTGATACTTCTGAATTTCTTACCACGGGTGGGGAAACACATAGGCTCGATGGACCAAATGCTAATGATGTTGAGTTGAGTTGTAAATTCGAACTGTTTTATTTTCAAAACTTATGCACTATATATGGGAAAATAAAGGGTAATTAAAACTAAGACCAACGCTAAGAAAAGGAGAAATGTGCGACACTTGTTTCCACTCTCATTCCATCTAATGACACCTACTACATGCAAACCACATGTGTTAATAGATTTTGGTTCGACGTGAGCCATGTATATGTCGGAGATCGAAAAGAAACATAATTATTTCGCTAGTAAATAAGTAAACAATACATGGTAAATGATATTCGATAGTACTGGCCGTCGATATATATTGTCTTGTGTGACCCTATGTTTCTGAGAGCATAGTCTGAGAGCGCCTCAGATGAGCATGGCGCAAGTGTGGCCGTGATTGTTGAAGTCAGTCTGTGTATAGATGACAAGGAAACAGCACAACACATTGCGACTTGCTGTGATTCTATGACCAAGAATCCAATACTGCGGACGAGACCCAATATACCGACAACACTCCGACATATATGATTTTATGGTCGAACTCTATGTGTCCTTTTTCTCAAGTGGCCTACTTCAAGTGGACTGTATTGTTTGTTGGTTGGCCTGTGTCGGTTCCTGTTCATGTTGTATGAACAACAGGATAAATTCGTACTTTTCTGCCCATCAGCGAAACTACCACCACTAGCAACAACAAAAAATAGAAGATCGAAAAACAAATTTTAGTGCGTAAAATGGAAAAGGAAGGCAAAGATACAAATATGCATATATTCCTTACAAATTCTGCTGGCATATACTCGTCAGCGTGATCAGCAGTCACTTCTTGACAAAATTCCATCAATATTCCACACACAAAGGCTTTGGACACACCAAATAGATTCCCTATTGTGCGATATTCTGCAGAGGATCTAATCACTTTCGTACTTTTCAGACGAGTTTTTTCTTTGCGCTCCGCTCATTTTTCACTTATTTTGCATAAACAGCCGGTGTTTGTTCAAAATAAACCTTTGGCAAACTAACAAATTAACCTGCTATCATAAAATCTATCCTTAATCGCGAGTGCATGCCTATTAACTGTGTAAAACATAATTTAATAATTCTTTTTTGCGTCGGTTAACAGTGTGTTTTTTATACCCGGTACTCGAAGAGTAAAGGGGTATATTAGATTTGTGCAAAAAATTAATGTGTGTAACACCCAGAAGGAAGCGTTTCCGACCCCATAAAGTATATATATTCTTGATCAGGATCAATAGCCGAGTCGATATAGCTATGTCTGTCTGTCCGTCCGTCCGTCCGTCTGTCCGTCTGTCCTTCTGTCCGTCTTCAATAGCGCCTATAGCTCAAAAAACCATAAAAGCTAGAGGAACACTATTTTGTATCCAGACTTCTGTCCTATCGCACTGTTACAAGTGTACTTCAAAATTTCGCCCCGGCCGCTTCCGCCCACTCCAAGGACGAAAATCTGTGGCATGCACAATTTTAAAGATACGAGAAAACTAAAAACGCAGAATCGTAGAGAATGACAATATCTATCAGCGTGTTGAATCTGGATCAGATCGACTCATAAACATAGCCACAATGAAGAAAACCATTTCGAAATGCATCGTTCCCTCTCGCTCTCTCTCACACACAGGGTTGGGCGCTGTGCCCATTCGTCCAGATGAGCGCCTAGATCTCAGAGACTATAAGAGCTAGAGCAACCAAACTCTTTATCCATGCTCCTGTGTTATCACGTCAGTACAAGTGTATTTCAAAATTTGGCCACGCCCCCTTCCGCCCCCACAAATAATGAAAATCTACAACTTTGAAGATACGGGAAAACCAAAAACGCAGAATCATAGAAAATGACCATATCTATCAGAGTATTGAATCTGGATCAGATCGAACCATAAATATAGTCAGAAGGAACAAATGAAATTTCAGTGGCCTTCCAAGCGCAGACTCATTCCCTCTCTCTCTCGCACACAGACGTGTATGTATATGTAGGAAGTAGATTTAGACATGTAGAAAAGACAGATGTAAAAAACGTACGTAAACAAAAATGGAAATAATATATATAAATCTCCGAAAAGGTTGACTTAATTTTTTTTTGTCTTTTTTGGCTAAAACTAAATTTATCCCTTTAGAACATGTAATAATGTAATTTATTACAAGCTCACATACATATATACTTACTGAGTACCGGGTATAAAGTAGAGCCGCGGCGTAGACGCGGCTCACAACGTTCTCCCTCGTTTTGTTGTTGCTTTTCGTTAGTACGCTCTCACATTGCATTTAGCCCGCTTTCATCTTGTAGTCTCTGCTTTAGCATCACTCTCTCCCTATAACCCAAACATAAATAACTGTTATTCTTCTCTCGCTCTCGGTTACTTTCCGTGCAGTAGCGCTCTCTTTCTCATTGCAGCTACTGCAACCGCTCTCCTCTCTCCGCTCAGTTTTTACTGATTCCGCTTTAAGCTTTTGTCAGGCACACTGGTCTGATTTCTATTCGTTTTGAAATAAGTTTTTTTTCTTTATTGTATTTAAAATGGAATTCCCAATGATCTGTGCCAAAAAAACCTGAAAACAGGTGGTCACCCCTGCTCAGCCGAATATCCCCTGCTATATCTGCGAAAAAGTAGGCTTTAAAAAGCAGTATGATCAGCTCCTAGCCATGGATTCTCAATTTAGCAGCTTGCAACTGCTGAATGAGTATCCTAGGAGCAAAAAAGTCACTCCGCGGAATCTGCAAGTTCCAACTGTCCCTCAGCCTTCCGTTGCCGTTCAACCGACTCCGACCACTCCAATTGTGCAGCATCTGATATCGTTTGCTACTCCAAGGGCAACGACAGCTGCTGGTGATGCAAGTTCGGCTGCCGAATTTATCACCTTGGAGAACATACAGCCAGAAACTTCTGTAGCGTCCGTGCCCGTTGAGTCCACCAACCAACTAGCTATCCCATCCATTCCGGTCCCACCAAAAAATATACGATCCGGACCACCGGGTATTGCCATCACAGGTACGAGGCCTGTGGTGCCAAAACCAAGATTGGTGGTGATCCCACCTAAACGACAAGTTTTTGTCTCACGTCTGGCCCTCGACTCCACTATTGGTGATGTTACTGCTTTTATTCGAAGCAAAATAACAGCCGTCGGTTTAAAGAGAAGTTTAACTTCTCTTATGCCAGGGAGATAGCTTCATTCAAGATAAACGTCTCCCCGACTCAATTTGACACCATTTGCTCTGCCAAATTTTGGCCAGAGACCTGGTTAAAGCCGGAAATTCTCAGTTTTGGCAGGTCGGTACAAAACATTAAGGAATTACCGTTCGTCTCGACGTGCAGGTGGGGTTCTGATTGCAGTGGACTCAATCTTAAGGTCGGAACATTTCACAGTCCAGTTTCAATAAGAACTGGAATTCCTTTGTGTAAAACTAATTCTTCCCGCTTTTCCAGTTTTCATTACTTGCTCGTATATTCCAACTTCTTTGGATACCGCAATTTGCGAGCAGCACATGTCCGCTTAAAGCGCTGTTTCTTCTTCACTATCCGGTAAAGATCATTTAATAGTTCTTGGTGATTTCAACTTGCCATTAACTGTTTTGTCTTCGGTAAACGAGTCAAATAACCTAAGGCCCATGTCACGAAATGACTTTACAGACAGCTTACTTGACTTATCCCTGTCTTAAGTCAACCATGTGAAAAATTCAATGGGTCAATTGCTTGATCTGTGCTTTTTAACGGATCCGACCATAGCGTTGTTAACAAGAGTCCCTCCGCTCACTATACCTGAAGACGCATACCATCCTACTTTCGAAGTGCCGCTCGAAATAGAACCAATCGCATAGGATCGGTCGAGTAGGCTTCCTCAATGTGTCCGCTGCTTTCGTAAAGCCGAGTTCGTGAAGCTTAATAACCTCATTAGGGATTTTGATTGGTCCGCTTTGTATTTGTGCACTGACGATACGATAGGCACAAACATTTTCTACGATGCACTTGACTCATTTTTCCTGTCCTATTAGATCTGGTAAGCCCCCTTACCTCCGAACAGTTAAGCCGGTGTTTTCACCGGGTCCTGACGGAGTTCTCGGCTGTGTACTCAGGTACTGCGACGAGTCTCTGTGTGGACCGTTGCTTAAACTATTCAGCCTGTCCATTAACTTTTCATGCTTCCCCTCAATATGGAAGGAGACGTTTAAATTTCCTCTCCATAAGAAAGGTAGTAAGTCTGACGCGAAGAAATACAAAGGTATATCTAAGTTATCCGCTATTCCTAAAGTGTTTGCGAAAATTTCAACTCCACACCTGCATCATTGTAACGGGCGCCCTTCGGACCGTTATAAGATCGTCGAAGATAAATTTAAATTTCCCTCGCAATTCTGCTGCGATCTTGTAGTTGCTGCGATGGAAATGCATATCGGTTTCCTGAAACATAGAGGGCGCTAGATGATCTAGTTCCACCAGCTGTGATTAGAGATGCAGCTTAGAAAAGCTCTTCCAGTGCTTCTGTACGCACCAAACGTCATCTGTCACTCTCCCTGTCTCAGAGAGGCTGCAGAGAGAAAGCTCTGAAATGCCGGTCTATAAAAGAAAATTTCAGCTGGGCCCACGCTCTCTTTCTCAAAAATTCTGTTCTTGGTGCATCTGCAAGTTATATCGAGTGTGCAATTGCAAAAAAAAAGCAATCAATTAATCACGTGTGTGCAAAAAAAGCCCATAATTTAATCTTTTGGCATCCAGCATTTAAACCGATCCAAGTGATCAAATAATTCTTTCCTTGGATTCGGCACAAAAAAAGGTATGTGTCCTACCACATATTTCCGTAGTTTTCGTTTCATTCAACGGCATTATCTTTTTGTCAGCGTGCCCAACGATTTTCTGGCTATCGCCCACGCCCCGCGATTTGGCATTGCCAACCCTGCTACACGCATCTTGCCAAGCGGCAATTGCGGACTCTCGGGGGCGGACGGATTTTTCATCTGTGGTTCTCAGTGCGTCTTTGTGTGGCCAGTACAGAACCCACACGCATACACCGCTAGCTGAGTCGACCAATTCATACCAACACCAGCACCCACACATCGCTGAGCACCTCAACCCTTTGTCGGAGTGGCAACCTGCAAGCCGCGAATTCTTCATCCCTCACGGATCTGGAGCAGAATTTAAACATACATATATCTCTCCCCAGTGATACGCCAACTCTCGTAGAGATCGTACGTGCCTACGCTTACACCTAAAAGCTTAACTCAGAAAACCTCGCACAAAGCAGAACAACCAACAAGTACCAACAACTATAAGTGTAACTGCAACAAACACAAAAATCCAATCGCGTGAAAAACTAACGGAATCAAAACCAGAGGCGTCGTAATGGGGGACCCCCCTGATCGAGGGCCTGGACTCTCATCTCAAAATGAAACCCTTCTACAAACACCTGGACCAAAATTTCTCATCATTTCAAGAACAGACCCCAACAAAGACCTGAACTTAGTATCACCCTTCCTCATTAAAAAACAAGTTGACTACATCTGTGGAGGTGAAGTGGAAATGTGCAAAAAAATACGAAACGGAACAATATTGATAAAGACAAAAACAAACATACAAGCGAAAAAACTAATACACCTGAAATCCCTTGCTAACGACATCAACATCAACGTCACAGTACAACTCTCTTAACTACTCAAAGGGCGTCGTATACTCAAACGATTTAAGAGGCATAGAAGAAGACGAAATCCAAAGAGAACTTGCGTACTAACAGGTCTCCGACATGAAAAAAATTCTAAAAATAGAAAACGGATCCCTTAAAGAGACTGGTGTATGCATAATCACATTCAACTTACTAAACCTACCTGAGTACTTAATGATTGGATATCAAAGAGCCCAAGTCAAACAGTATATACCACTCCCAATGAAATGCATTAATTGTTTTCACTTTGGACACCTTCAGAAGTTTTGTAAAAACAAAAAACTTTGCTTTAACTGCGGAGAAGACTTCCACATTGATATTAACACACAAGAGAGATGTAACAAAACCCAACACTGCGTCAACTGCAACGACGAACCCACATAACTCCACCAGTAAAAAATGCCCTGTCTTTGTCACCAATTATGAACTACAAGCAAATAAAACGACAAACAAATGCGACAACAAAACTGCTCTCTCAATACTACGTATACGCAATACAACTAATACACCCCGCTCATTCTCCTCAATCACCAAAATAACACAGGCCACTACACAACCACAACAACAACAAACAGCATCACAACAACAGCACACAGCACCAAAACAACAACACACATCACCCCAACAACACTCACAACAAGCCTCTACTTCCGAACGCCAAACTATATCCTACTCTGATCTCGAATCAGAAATAGAAAGTAAGATAACCACCCAAAACAATGCCCCTAAAAACATAGAATCATCTAACAATGTCAAAATCCTACCACTAACCACTTCTAAACGCAGATTAGCAGCAATTAAAGCTGCAGAAAAAATTAAAAAGTTCAAGCAACAAAGAAAGAAAACAGAAAGAACCCAACACCGACGACTTGAGTAGCAACAACTGCTCAATGGAAATAGAATCCGACTGAATTATCAACTTAAACAAAAACATTACCATTGTTCATCACTCAAGTGATAACTAACAAATATGACTCTGACAATAATTCAATGGAACCTTCGCGGCTACATAAATAACTATAATGAGCTACAAATTATAATAAAACAACACCAACCTCATATAATTGCATTACAAGAGACCTATTTATTCAATATGCACAATATACCCATACCCATTAACATCTCACTTTACGCTAAAAACTACTCACCCAACTTTGGAGGTGCAGCAATTATCATACACAACTCAATCCAATCAAAAGAAATACAATTACAAACAGACTTCGACGCAACTGCTATTGAAGTTGAATAAAAAAAAAAATGTTAAATAATATCTGTATACATATCGCCAAGCCAAAATTTTAATGAAAACAACCTACACAATGTCCTCACCTCCACGGAAGCGACCATTTTCCCATCCCCATTACACAACAATAACATACCGAATAAAACTCAAAACAACCCAATATTCAAGATAAGCTCAGCCAACTGGGATGCATTTAAAATAAAAAATAATTATTTTAATGCAAAAAGTTCACCCTCAAACAACACCAACAAAGAAGCAGCATGTCTTAACAAAATAATACTACAAAGTACCCATCTTACTATCCCCCAAACATCAAGTATGAACCATCCCATGAACGTTCCCTGGGGGAACCAAGGGCTGCAAGCCCCCAACAACGAAAAAAACAAACATGGAACAAACTAAAGAAACATATTACGACTACAAATATTATAAACTACCGAAAAGCAGCGGCAAAATTTAAAAGAGAACTTAAATCAGCCAAAAAAAATTTACTTTCCTCCTTTACTTCACAAATAAAACCACAGACAAAAACAAGCTAAACTTGGGAAAATAAAAGGCGCTTTTGTAGACTCAATAATATGAAACACATCCATACAATTATCCATCCTACCACTTCACAGCCAATTTCAGATAGTCTCTCCATAGCCAATTCATTTGCAGAATTCTGGTCTCATCAGTCCAAAGATTCCAACTTCTCACCCATATTTACTAACAAAAAATATTCTGTTTCAACACACCCAAACTCTTCTCCATCACAAACAGCTCAGAAAATAGAAACAGAGATAACGTTAATAGAACTTTCCTCCGCACTCTCAAGCTTAAAAGGACATACACCACGTAACGATCGAATATCTTACCCAATGATTGCAAACGCATCCTCAACAGTAAAAAATATAATCTTAAATCATTATAATAATATAATATCAATACAAAAGTGCAAACACTTATATATATGCCGCAAACATAAATGGGAATGCACAATCTCAACGAGAAACCTAAACATTCCGTCGTTTCTCGTCTGTTTTTTTGTAAATAATTGTGGAATCTAATTTGAATTGTATGAAGTCCAGTGTAAGTTAGTTTAGGGCAAGGCGGGAGCGCAATAAAAGCTTACTTTCTCGCTCTTGGCGAATTCGCCTCGCTTTGCCAACGCAGGTTAGTTAGGCTAGAGATACATTTGAATTATATATTCGTTAAAATTGATTATGATCGAGCGCACGCACTTATTCCTCTCGTCCCGCCTCTTAATAAAATTACAGCCACCCAAAGTTTTTTCGGTTTCGTATTTTAGAAAAACTATTCTTAATTTTCATGGCGCCCCCGGGTGGACTGTAAATTAAATTAAAGGCAACAAATAAAAGTAACAGTGAAACGTAAAGAAGTTCTTAAAAGTGGTTCAAATATATACATATATATATACATAATTCTATTTACTAGAATCAAGCGTATCGTTGCCCGCGTCGTGTTGTTGTGTGTTAACAAAAACAGCAATTAAAACGAGCCTAATCTTCGCCATTCGTTTCTGCTACCGCCGAGGGATGCCCTGCACAGACTGCAAAAGGAAAATAGCAGCTGGACGTAAAGATCCAACCGCAGAGCCATAGGTATTTGTGCAATAATTGAAAGCTAGAGCTGAAGACAGATATAATCTTCTTTAAATTGTCTTGTGCTGGAAAAATTGCACCTCGCTTTCAATTCTTGGCACAGACGTATGATACAACAGAGCTTGAATTGCATGCATTTAGACTATAATATTCTTGCAAATATATACACATATAACACCAACAATATACGCACATACATATTTATTGACATACATTATACATATATCATAACCTATGTGAACCGCTAGTTGGATGCAACCGTTATTTATAGTTTACTGCAATCACTGTCGCCCCCCCCCCCCCCCCCCTCTTACCCTTTTTCGTTGTTTGAATCTTGCCAAAAGGTTGGTTCGTTAACCCAAGCCGCGGCGTATAACACTTACATATATCTATACATACATACATACAAGCAGCAGCATTGGTGCACTCTCTCGTTTTCGTTTTCGCCTTTCCACCGTTGCTTGCGTTGTATTTGTTGGGAGAATATTTTCCGTTTGCCGCGCTAGATCTTAACGGAACGCCAAGTGACGCGCTACCCTGTTTTTCGAGGTTATATTGTTTTTGGGTGTTACTTACCAGTGACGCGCTACCCTGCTTTTCGAGGGTATATGGTTTTTGGCTGTCACTTGCAACCATGTTATATATTGATACCTCGTGCCTCGCAGTTCAATTATTATTTGTTTTCGATTGCCGTTCTTGCTTTGAACATTTATTTATATTTGTTTGTTTTCTTTGTTTCAGCATATGATAAATATAAAAAATATGGCAGAAGACAATAAGTCAGTTCTTAAAAACTTGAAATCTAAGCTCCAAAGTCAAGTTAAAAGCATTCGCCACTTAGAAGTACGATTAGATGAAGGTTCGATTCCTATACAATTGACAGAGCTACAATGTAGGGTCGATTCCTTGAATGAGTCAATCCAAAAGGCTAAACAATTACAAGAAAAAATAGAAGAAATAGATGGCGACGATGAATTCGCAGCCGAGTTGGAAGTTCTATCGTAACTAAGGCAAAGATAATATCGCTTATCTGCGCCTTTGATGTATCAAGCGATACGAAGCTAACAATACCAGCCTGTGGTGCCCCAACTCGTGCTCGACTTCCGAAATTGGCATTACCAAAATTTAGTGGTAAGCATTCGGCTTTTAAAAATTTCATCAGCCTTTTTGAGACTCTAGTTCATAGCGACGCAAGTATACCGGTGATCGAGAAATTTAATCACTTGATCTCGTGCCTCTCGGATGAAGCATTAGGAACAATTAAGGCGTTCCAAGTCACCGAAGCCAACTATGAAAAGGCCATGGATAGCCTCAAACGAGTATATGATAACGAGTATCTGATTTTTACAAACAATATTTCCACATTGTTTAATCTGCCAAAAATCTCGCAGCAGTCCGCATCGTCCCTCAGGAACCTCATCGATACTGTTTCATCGATTTATGGTTCATTACTGTCGATAGGAGACGATACTAAAATCTCAAATGCAATGCTCATTCATCTCGTTTTGAACAGAGTCGACCCAGTGACTAAACAAAAGTGGGATGAACAACTGACTTACGAAAAGTTGCCGCTTTGGTCCGACCTTGAGAAAGTTTTGAATCTTCGATACCAGTATTCGTCTGCTGAAGAATCGACGAAGCCAAAGCAATTCGGACGACCATGTAGTGTCGAAATGCACCCCATTTTGCGACTCTCGGTCATGCAAAGGTTCGAGTTCGCTAAATCTGCACCCTTATGCATTGATTGTCTGCGAAAAGGCCACGCTGTTGTAAGATGCAAGGCTAATAAATGTCGAGTGTTCGGCCGCTCACATCACACCTTATTGCATCGATACACAGTGTCTGCTAATAGTCTCGCGTTGCCACCACCCCACGAGAGTGCCTCTCCTCCTTCAAACCAGGATCAACCTTCCACGTCCCATGCTCTGCATGCGACATCGTTGGATAGGGTACTTCTGGCTACGTCGATCGTAAGTGTCCGAACGAAGAGCGGTGACCACATTCTGGCCAGAGCTCTTCTGGACTCTGGATCTCAAACAAATTTCATAACAGAGGACCTCGCTCACCGCTTACAGATCCGTAAAGAGGAGTCATGTATTAGCTTGCTTGGTATTGGTGAATCCAATTCTCAAGTAAAAGATAAAATACATACGGTGGTGAAGTCGCGATTAAATGGTAGTGAGTTTTCCTTCGATTTTTGGATTTTGAAATCGATTTCAGGTTATCATCCTGACCAGTCAGTGAATGTGAGTGACTGGAGAATCCCAAAGAACCTACCTCTAGCAGACCCATATTTCAACAAGCCACAAAGAATAGATATGCTGATAGGAGCAGAAGCATTTTTTGAACTATTAGCTGTTGGTCAAATTAAGCAAGGTCCGGACTATCCAACTCTTCAGAAGACCCTTCTTGGCTGGGTTGTTTCGGGAAGATATGTTCCCAAAAGTTCTGTTCCCCAATATACAAATAGTTTGAGTTGCAGTGAAGAGTTGCTAGTGTCTATCGATAGGACCTTGCAAAAGTTTTGGTCACTGGAAGAAATGCCATCTCAAAAGAAAGTTGCTACGCCTGAGCACAAGTTATGTGAAGATCACTATCGGAAGACGACTCAGGTATTGCCATCAGGTCGGTTTGAAGTAAGGCTGCCGTTTAAATCAGATCCGATCTGTTTAGGCAACTCCTTTGAGGTTGCTAAACGGCGGTTTTTGTCGCTTGAAAGAAGATTGCATCGTGACCCTGAGTTGAAGAAAATGTACTTGGAATTTATGGAAAGGTACCTCTCCTTAGGCTTACCGACAATAGGATACCTTCAACTCCACACTATGTAATTCCACATCAGTGTGTTCTAAGGCCCCAAAGTACGTCTACCAAGCTTCGCGTCGTTTTCGATGCGTCGTCCAAGACGTCCTCTCAGGTGGCCTTGAATGATATTCTGATGGTAGGATCTACCATTCAAGAGGAGCTATGCTCGACGCTGCTGCGCTTCCGTCTGCACAGGTTTGCCCTGACTGCCGATGTTCAAAAGATGTATCGCCAAGTAATGGTGAATGAAGCTGATCGGCAGTTTCAACTCATAGTGTGGAGAAGAGACCCATCTGAATTCTTATGATTCTACAAGCTTAACACCGTAACTTATGGGACTGGACCAGCCCCATTTTTGGCTATCCGGTGTTTAAAAAGGTTGAGTGAGTCTGCAAAGCTCTCATTCCCTAAAGCTGCTGACGTTATCGGGTCCGACTTTTACGTCGATGACATGTTGACTGGTGCTGCATGCGTAAAGGAGCTAAGGGCAATTAAGTCCGAAGTGTCTCAGGTTCTTCAGACTGCAGGTTTTGAGTTGGCAAAGTGGTTTTCAAACTCACCTGAGATCACCGCATCTGAGAGCACAGCAAAGCCCATAACGATCTCGGATTCAGAGTCGACTAAGGCGTTAGGAATATCATGGTTGCCTAATGAAGATGCCTTCATATTTAAAATTGACGATTCAGTCATTGGTCTCCGAGAGGCAAAACGGAATATTCTATCGGTGACATCGAAGTTATTCGACCCCCTTCGTTTGTTAAGCCCTATCATCATAACAGGCAAGATCATATTGCAGGAACTTTGGCTTAACAAATTAGATTGTGATGAGTCGATTCCGCTGCATTTAGAAACAGCATGGAATATGTTGAAAAACACATTGTCTCTCCATACCTCGGTTCGTGTTTACCGATTCGATGTCACCAGTGCAAATACATGCCTTTGCTGACGCCTTCATGAGAGCTTATGGAGCGTGCGTCTATATACGTAGCAAAACTGCAGAAGGTTTTAAAATATCGTTATTGACTTCCAAGTCCAAAGTAGCGCCGCTCAAGAACAAAACACTCCCAAGGCTTGAGTTATGTGCCGCTCACCTTCTCGCAGATCTCTGTCACAAAATCAAGCCCCTATTAAAGGTCCCTATCGAACGAACTGTTTATTGGTCGGATTCAGAAGTAACTCTTCATTGGATTCGATCTCATCCATCCTCGTTGTCGACGTTCGTTTCAAATAGAGTGGCTGAGATTCAAGAGTGGTCAGATGAAACTACGTGGCGGCATGTACCCAGATATTGTCTCAAGAGGTTGTGACGTTAACGAAATCGTCCAGTCAATCTGGTTCAAAGGACCATTAGTTTTGAAGGATGACGAAGAAAACTGGCCCAAAAAATCTCATTTCGAGCTTCCAGAAGACGCTCAGCTGGAGAAGAGGAAGGCTGCGGTCGGACTGACCGCCGCTGTGCAAAGTTCAGAGCTGGTAGATGTCATCGAGGGCTTTTCGTCACACCTCAAGTTGCTTAGAGTGTTCGCATATATGTTCCGCTTCATAAGAAAATGCAAAGATCCAACTATAAAGTTTGAAAAATTTTTTTCACTGACCGAATATAATGAAGCTTTCCATAAAATTGTTGAGATTATACAACATCACGAGTATAAAGAAGAAATTGAAAAGGTTCGGAAAGGATCTAGAGTTGGTCCTAGTCTTCAGCGGTTGAACCCATTCATCCATGAAGACACAGGTAGGGGGGGCGACTAGCTAAAGCTCCTATATCATATGATGCCAAGTTTCCTTTGCTTTTGACAAAGCGCTCCCAATTTGTGCGGAGCTACGTGCGTCATCTACACCATGTCGGCCCACGAGCACTGGTGAGCATCCTCCGACAGAGTGTTTGGATAGTGAACGCTCAGGAGGTCTGCAGTCAGACAGTCCGATTATGTATGCTCCGCTTTAAATGCAAGCCTCGATTGCTGACTCAACTTATGGGGAATTTACCTGCAGATCGACTCCGTGCTCTCCGCCCATAGACAATTTGCGGCGTGGATTATTGTGGAAACTGGTCCACAATAATCCATGCCGCAAATTCGACATTGAAAATTCGAGGAAGGCCTCCATATAAGTCATGCATCGCGCTTTTTGTTCGTTTTGCGTCCAAAGCAGTTCACCTTGAAGTTGTTTCAGATTTTTCCTCTGACTCTTTCTTATTGGCTTTCCAAAGGTTCGTGGGGCGCCGAGGATATCCCCAAGTCGTGCACTGCGACAATGCGACGAACTTTTCAGAGCCAGCCGCCACCTCAGCGCTCTGTATATGAGACCCGCAGAGCAAGGGGACGCAGTTCGTGAATTCGCATCAAAAAGCGGATACGAATTTGCGTTCATACCACCGCGATCGCCTCACATGGGAGGCCTTTGGGAGGCAGGTGTAAAAACTGCAAAGAGCCTACTCCTACAGGCGGTAGGCAGCGCGCTCCTAAACGCCGAAGAGCTCGCCACAGTCCTCGTCGGGATCGAAGCGGCAATGAACTCCAGGCCGCTGGGAGCTCTCAGCAAGGACCCAAGCGACGGCGAGGCACTAACGCCCGGGCACCTGCTGATAGGCGGGTCGCTCATCGCCCCCCCAGCACTGCGGACTCCGGACCAGGAGAGTCTCAGCTGCTTTCGGCGATGGCGACTTGTCTCGTCAGTCAGGCAAGCGTTTTGGCGGCGATGGTCCCGCGAATATGTCCTGGGGCTCCAAATTAGGGGTAAATGGCACCAGCAGCAGCCCAACCCAGAGGAAGGAGACCTCGTCCTCGTGGCGGAGGACAATCTTCCGCCGCAGGAGTGGCTCGTCGGGAGGATCATCGCCACGCACTCAGGGGAGGACGGCATGGTCAGGGTCTTTGACCTAAGGAGGAGTGACGGAGCAGAGTTCCGGCGGGCCATCCACAAGTTGGTGCCGCTGCCATTGGCTTGAAGCCGTGCAGGCCTTCAACGGGGCCGGTGTTTCGTCGTTTCTCGTCTGTTTTTTTGTAAATAATTGTGAAATCTAATTTGAATTGTATGAAGTCTAGTGTAAGTTAGTTTAGGGCAAGGCGGGAGCGCAATAAAAGCTTACTTTCTTGCTCTTGGCGAATTCGCCTCGCTTTGCCAACGCAGGTTAGTTAGGCTAGAGATACATTTGAATTATATATTCGTTAAAATTGATTTTGATCGAGCGCACGCACTTATTCCTCTGGTCCCGCCGCTTAATAAAATTACAGCCACCCAAAGTTTTTTCGGTTTCGTATTTTAAAAAAACTATTCTAAATTTTCAAATATATTTAATAGCAGCATACCCCAAGCTTACAAAACAGGTCTTGTCATACCAATAATAAAACCCGGTACCATCAAAACATCAATAACCTCATACCACCCGATTTCTCTAAACTCTTGCTTCGCAAAAGTTCTAGATAAAATCATAGCCAAGAGGTTGTGGTGGTTTGTTACCAAAAACAAATTTATACACACAAATCAAGTTGGCTTTAAGCGTGGAAAATCAGTTTCAGACAATCTAGCATATCTAGATCATCTGATAACTGATGCATTATCCCACAAACAACACACATCAATAATATCATTAGACTTTAACAAAGCCTTTGATAAAATTGGACTACATGCAATAACGACACAACTAAATGACTGGAATATTGGCCCAAAAATATTTAACTATATCATAAATTTTATGAGCAAAAGAAAAATTAAATGTCACATCGCAAACAACACATCTAGCACTTTCCCACTCTATAATGGAATCCCCCAGGGATCTCCGATATCAGTTATCCTATTCTTAAAAGCATATAATAAACTAGCAAACCTCATTACTGTTCAGCAAAACCTTACGTTTACAGCATTTGCAGATGATTTTCACGTTATAGTAAAATTTAAAAAAAACCAAACCCAAGAAAATGTAATTCTCGACGATCTTTTCCAAAAAATTGACGAATGGTGTTCCTTCTCAGGCTCGTCCATATCAATACAAAAGTGCAAACACTTACATATATGCCGCAAACATAAATTTGAATGCACAATCTCAACGAGAAACCTAAACATACCAAAAGTAGACAACATGAAAATACTAGGACTTATTTTTGATTCAAAATATAGGTGGAATAGCTGACTCTCTCTCAAAAAAAATGAATATAATAAAATGTCTCTCAAGTAACAAATTGAATTGCAATACACATACATTAATATTAATTACAAAATCATTTATAGTTTCAAAAATTGACTACGGACTAGTGTTCTACGGAAACTCTTCAAGAACTTGGCATAACAAAATTCAAACCATTCTAAACTGTGCCGTAAGGACAGCTCTGGGAGCATATAGGACCAACCCGATCACAAACCTTTTAATGGAAGCTAACTTTAACACAGTTGCAGATCGACGCGACTATTTATAAGCCAAACTAATAAAAAATCTATACTTCCCAAGCAACTAACCTCTCCACGCAATCTCCAAATCCCTCCAAAACAGAACTCTCTTCAAAAATAAAATACCTTCAACAATAACTTACTCATTACAACACTGTGCAAAACAAAATATAAGTCTTGTATTAAGTCCAGAAATTGGATCGAAACTACCTTTCTGGAAATACCAATCCAATACTATAAATACCGAGCTTAAAAAACTAGACAAAAATAATACTCACGACTCTATATACCAACAACACTTCCTTAACATCAAAAACCAATAGAATAAGCACAACTTTTTGTTTACGGATGGATCAAAAACTTCAAATACTACTTCATTCGCAATAACAACGGAAAGCAACACTTTAAAAGTGGGCTTGTAACAAAATTTTTCTTCAATTTACTCTGCTGAGATCATAAGCGTGGTAAATACGTAATATGTTCAGACTCCTTACCCTGATAACTTCAACTACTATGAATCCAGAATAAGGTCTCTTTTAATGCAATTCTACCCAAAAATAAAATTACTCTGGGTCCCAGGTCATAAAAATATAAAGGGAAACGACCTAGCAAATCAACAAGCGAAATCAGCTCCAAAATGCCCCTTAAATACACACACAATAAAAATATACCAGACATTAACAAACACCTAAAAATAAACATGCTAAAAGACAAACTTATAAAATTAGAACAAACATCGAACTGGTATCAGCTTATCAATCCCAAACAAAATAACAGCTGATCAATTTACCAAAAAATTAGACCAAAACAGCACATCGAGGATTAAACAAAAAAAATAATTAGACTAAGACTAGGACATACAAAAATAACTCACCAACATTACCTCGATCCTACTAAAATAAACACATGTACGCATAGCCAAAACAATACCCCAATAACAATAGAAAATTTACTCAAACACTGCCCGCAATTCACAAATACACGCACCAGAATCTTTTCTTTACTTGCTAACCCATCTAAAACTGAGACTGACCAAATCATAAAATACTTAAAAGAAAGGATCTATTTCAATTAATTTAATTCTAATCTAAAGCCCATATATATTGTACATATGTAAATAACCAAAAAAATAGCCGAAGGTCATTGTAACCAGTGCTATTTCACAATAAGCTAGGTTAATAGTTCGTAACTCTAACCTCGCTGTATATAAATAAATAAATATATCTCTCCCAAAACCCCGGCATTGCAGCCAGCACCGTGGCGCTCCACAAACAAAAAAAAAACAGTTACCACACTAAACGATAGCACAGTGGCGCTCCACAAATAAAACGGTCAATTATCGCGCTGACTGATCGCACAGTGGTACTCGACCACCAAAACGGATCTTCCCTTCTTTGCTTCGTTTTTTTTGTTAGTTAAAATGTCTTATTAAATTTTCAATTAATCTTTTGTTCTAATTCGATCTTTTGCCTCCATGCAAGTTTTAAGATTTGTATTGTGAGAAAAATTTGTCGGAAATGAAGTGCGGAAATGGTTAAAGAACATATAGCAAATACAAATTCAGACCCATAATGCATAATATAGCTGCATACAATAGCTGTACCCCTCCATAATAATCTTTCCCAAAGTTTAGATACCACATCAACACCGTTGGAAGGCCTTTCACCGCTGGAGAGTTTTGGTATGTGAGTTTTTCATCTTGATATTCTTGCATTGGCACTAACGAATGGAAAAAAAACAATAACCAGACATTGCGACCGATCTTATAAAACAATGATCCGGGAAATGCTATAAAACCAAAAATTAACCGACATTTAAAGAATATTTTCCCACACTTTTTTCCCATCAACCTTTAAATTTTGTTTTCTTGAACTACTTTTTCTTCGTATTTTGTAAACATATATTTCTTAGCCATGTACATTTTGTTCATTAATTAATTAATACTTTAGCTTTAGGAAAACTACAAATCTGTGATGAAATACAGTGAATTTATATGAGATTGAAATCTATTTATTTCGGAATGAGTAACTAAGGAATTTATTTTGAACGGCGAACTGGAGAACTAGGAGATAGCCATTGTATAAGGGGATATTCGTAAAACCGTATATTGAATGTCCAGGTAGAGAGGGTAAAAAACGCGTTGGTCGACTTGTACCTTTAGACCATGTTAATATCTCGCAACTCGTGTTTGGGAAAATGCCTTCTTGATTACCCATCGTTTGGTTTAACTTTCTTCACCGAATCGAATTGTTTTGTTTTAGGTGTCTAGCTCCCATTGTAGTTTCAGTAGGGATCCTTAATTATGATTATGTAGGTGAGAGTCAAAGTCCTAGCAAACCCACCACACCCCGAAAGAGCTAACGGAAACATAGGGTCCCACCCCGCTCGGATACCTTCGACTCAGTCTGTGAATATGGATGGAGGCCTGAGTGCAAATGCACTAGCTAAACGAATCGTCCCAATATTCTCCCTAGATGGTTACAGCATCTTTGCAGATCACTTATATCTCCTGCTCAGCATGGATTTATAAGGCGGAGATCAACAACCACGAATTAATTGGATTTCACCTCCTTCATCATTAATGGCTTCCAAGGTAATCAACAAACGGATGTCATTTACACAGATTTCAGAAAAGCATTCCACTCTGTAAACCACTCTCGCCTTGCACAAATCTTGACCGTTTAGTGTCTCCACCCAATCTCTTGAGATGGATTTATAGCTACCTTTGTTCCAGGTCCCATAGAGTCCACTGCATAAACTCCATGTCTTCACCAGTTATGGTTACTTCAGGCGTACCACAGGGAAGCCATCTAGGCCCCCTACTCTTTACACTCTTTATTAATGACCTGCCTTCGGTATTAACATACTCTCGAGTACTTATGTATGCGGATGATGTTAAGCTGTGTGTCCAGTTCAAGGACAGCTTATCTCACTCCAGGTTGCAATCCGATCTTAATAGCTTTCAGTCATGGTGTTGTGCAAATTTGTTATACCTTAATGCTTCGAAATGTAAAGTAATGACATTTCATCGCTCCAGCGCCTTTCTGGCTCCTTACACCCTAGGCGGGGGTCCTCTTGAGAGGATTACCATAGTTGATGATCTTGGTGTTCTTAAGATCCCAAGTTAAAGTTCTCTGAACACATTTCTACCATGGTAAATAAAGCCATGGGAGTGCTTGGGTTTATAAAGAGGTGGTCAAAGGAATTTGACGACCCCTAAATAACGAAGACTCTCTATATATCGCTTGTTCGTCCGATTTTAGAATATGTTTCTTGTGTATGGTGCTTCAGTACAAAGTACACCAGGACCGTATAGAATCAGTTCAGAAAAACATTTTCATTTTCGCTCTACGCGGCCTTAACTGGGATGCAATTGTGAGATTGGCGTCTTACCCTAATAAATTGCTTCTAAAAATTCTTCCATCCTTAGTTAAACCGTGTGATTCTTGTTCACAACTTGATCAAGGGTTACTTAGATAGCACGGACTTTGTGAGATGCATAAACTTCACTATTCCTGTTAGAAACACTAGAAACTATATACCGTTGTTCCTTCCGATTTGTAGATCGAATTATTGCTTGCATGAACCTTTTAGTGTTTTATGCTCGGAGTATAATTCCCTCTATCATATCATATCAACAACTGATTCCCTTCCTCTTCTTAAAACACTATTACTTTCATACGTTTCTCGTAATTAGAAATTGTAAGTGTACGATAGTTTTAATGCATGCTTAGTTCCTTTAGTAAGATCAGTTTTAATTGTCCTCGAATATTAGTCTAACATCTATCTTTCCTGCATTATCGCGATCGGTTCGGTTAACGAGTCGCGCGCCATGCGTCAGCACCCCTCGGTCGGTTGGGTGGGAGGAGGGCTGCGTTCCGGCCTGGGATTCGCGCGTAACAACATTCGGCTTTTGTCCCATGGGCCACTTGATGGTGCAGTCTTTGCATATCAACGTCAAAACAAAAACAGGATTCCCTGTTCAAAATTCGTATCCTGCTTTCGGAAATTAGGCAGCAGTCCCACAAGAATGTCGAAAATACTCCTCTTCATGCGGACGTTGTCTTTAAGGAACGGGGCGGAGTTGCTTACAACATCTTCCTCCCAAAATGAAACATATCATGGCTATTGCAATTTAGAATACATTATTCAATTAAGAAGAGAACATTATTTTCCTTTTATTTACAAGAGTCCAAACGCCTGGAGGACATTGCAGTTTCAAGACAAATGTAACTTGTCTGCAGCTAACCCCGCCGCTTCCATGCATTTCAAAACATTGTCTTCATTTTGCGACAGCGCAGATAAAAAAAACCATTCTTTTTGTGTTATACTGCTCATAATTAATTTTTATACCCGGTACTCGAAGAGTATAGGGGTATATTAGATTTGTTGAAAAAATGGATGTGTGTAACACCCAGAAGGAAGTGTTTCCGACTCCATAAAGTATATATATTCTTGATCAGCATCAATAGCCGAGTCGATATAGCTATGTCTGTCTGTCCGTCCGTCTGTCCTTCTGTCCGTCTTTCCGTCTGTCCGTCCGTCCGTCTTCATTAGCGCCTATAGCTTAGAGGCTGTAAAAGCTAAAGCAACCTATTTTTGTATCTATACTCCTGTCCTATCACACTGTTACAAGTGTATTTCAAAATTTCGCTCCGCCTACTTCCGCCCACTCAAGGACGAAAATCGGTGGCATGCACAATTGTAAAGATACGAGGAATCTAAAATTATATACAGAGAATGACCATATCTATCAGAGTGTTGAATCTGAATCAGGTCAGATCAGATCATAAATATAGCCACAATAAGAACTAGATCAACCAAACTTTCTATCCGAGCTCCTGTAAAATCAAACCGAGAAGAGTTTGTTTCAAAATTTAGCCACGCCCCCTTCCGCCCACACAAAGGACGAAAATCTACAATTTTGAAGATACGGGAAAACCAAAAAAGCAGAATCATAGAAAACTACCACATCTATCAGAATGTGTAATCTGGATCAGATCGGATCATTAGTATAGCCAGAAGGAATAAATGAAATTTGAGTGGCCTTCCAAGCGCAGGCTCATTCCCTCTCTCGCACACAGCCGTGTATGTAAATGTAGGAAGTAGATTTAGACATGTAGAAAAGACAGATGTAAAAAACGTATGTAAACAAAAATGGAAACATCTAATATATAAAAATTACCGAAAAGGTTCGACTTAAATTTTTTTTTTTTGGCTAAAATTCAATTTTTCCTTTTTGCGAACATGTAATAAATTACAACAAGCTCACATACATATATACTGACTGAGTACCGGGTATAGAGTAAAACCAGATCGGATTATAAATATAGCCGTAATGAAGAAAACCATTTCGAAATTCATCGTTCCCTCTCGCTCTCTCTCACACACAAGGGTAGGCGCTATGCCTGATCGAATTTTTTGACGCCTAGTTCTCAGAGACTATAAGAGCTAGATCAACCAAACTTTCTATCCAAGCTCCTGTAATATCAAACCGAGACGAGTTTGTTTTAAAATTTGGCCACGCCCCCTTCCGCCCCCACAAAGGACGAAAATCCACAATTTTTAAGATACGAAAAAACCAAAAACGCAGAATCATAGAAAATTACCATGTCTATCAGAGTATTGAATCTGGATCAGTTCGAATCATAAATGTAGCCAGAAGGGACAAATGAAATTTCAGTGGCCTTCCAAGCGCAGACTCATTCCCTCTCTCTCTCGCACACAGACGTGTATGTATATGTAGGAAGTAGATAAACCAATGTAGAAAAGGCAGATGTAAAAAACGTATGTAAACAAAAATGGAAACATCTAATATATAAAAATCTTCGAAAAGGTTCGACTTAATATTATTTTTCTTTTTTGGCTAAAATTAAATTTTTCCTTTTTGCGAACATGTAATAAATTACAACAAGCTCACATACATATATACTGACTGAGTACCGGGTATAGAGTAGAACCGCGGCCGTAGACGCAGCTCACAACATTCACCCTCGTTTTATTTGGGTTACCGACTTGATTTTAATATTTTATTGCCCATAATTTTTAAAAGTTTATATTTATTATTAATTATTAAATATTAATTCAAAGATATTTTCGCTCGGTATCTCTTTGAGTTGGCTGATCCCATTTATACCGGCTTCTTTGTAAGCTTTTGGAAAATTGACTTAAGTGGATAGTTCTATTGATCTTGTTTGAAAAACATAGCGTGTTCGTTATATGCAAGATCACTATATTTCGTACTTGAATTGACTTTAGGTACATTGAGTTTTAAAACTTTTCGAAGAGTATGCCTAGGCAAATCTACCTTTTCCTTTCATGCGCATGATTTATTTTTATCTAATTTGTTGCCTGGTAGGGAACTAAGGACTTTTTTTTTAAATATCTTAATTTATCGATGTTTATTTTTGATAAAACATTCGCAATAATATTATTTTTTGTTTCTTTGAGATATTCTACAGTAAACTCATATTCTTCTAGATCTAGCCTCATTCTAGTTATTTTTGATCCGTGATTTACAATTGAAAATATATAAGAGAGTAGTAATCTTCTGTTTGTTTTTTGTTTTTATACCCGGTACTCGAAGAGTAAAGGGGTATATTAGATTTGTGCAAAAAGTGGATGTGTGTAACACCCAGAAGGAAACGTTTCCGACCCCATAAAGTATATATATTCTTGATCAGCATCAATAGCCGAGCCGATATAGCTATGTCAGTCTGTCCGTCCGTCTGTCCGTCTTTATTAGCGCCTATAGCTCAAAGACTATAAAAGCTAGAGGAACACAATTTTGTATCCAGACTTCTGTCCTATCGCACTGTTCAAAATTTCGCCCCGCACCGTTCCGCCCACTCAAAGGACGAAAATCTGTGGCATGCACAATTTTAAAGATACGAAAAAACCAAAAACGCAGAATCATAGAAAATTACCATATCTATCAGAGTATTGAATCTGGATCAGATCGGATCATAAATGTAGCCAGAAGGAACAAATGAAATTTCAGTGGCCTTCCAAGCGCAGACTCATTCCCTCTCTCTCTCGCACACAGACGTGTATGTATATGTAGGAAGTAGATAAAGACATGTAGAAAAGGCAGATGCAAAAAATGTATGTAAACAAATATGGAAACAGCTAATAGATAAAAGCTCCGAAAAGGTTCGACTTAATTACTTTTATCTTTTTTGGCTAAAATTAAATTTTTCCCTATTTGCGAACATGTAATAAATTACAACAAGCTCACATAGATACATACATACTGACTGAGTATGTATTATAAAGTAGAACCGCGGTGGTAGACGCGGATCCCAACGTTCCCCCTTGTTTTAATAGTGAAATTCTTACAGTAAATGTACATATGTATCCCAGTGGATTGAATTCATATTTTGTGAATGAACGAGAAGTGGTTTATCAACATAAGTTTGGGTTAAATTGCCTAGCGCTATCTGCGTCTATAAGGACTTTGTTTTTTCAAGGACAGTGCACATTTTGTCATCTGCTAAAATACTTTGGTCAGCACACTTATGACCTAGAAAGCTCACTTGTGCATGAAGAAAGAGTATTTTTCTGGGTATTTTCTATAATAATGCTAACAAGCACTAACAAACATGATTTTATGATTCAGTAATATGGATCCCTCGCCACAATGATCGCAGAGCGCCGAGCCAATTGTCTCGTTGAGAAGAAAAAACAAAACAATTTCTGGAGATATTTGGTCCGTTTGAATAAACTGTTTTCGGTCCAATTAAATCTAAATTTCCGTAATTTGGTTGATTTATACAAATGTTGTTGGAAACACATATCTCAGCTGGTAATTTCAAAGTTCAATAGCTCAGATAATAAGGTCAAGAAAGTGTAAGCGTGCGTTCCATCGGGTGCAACAAATATCCATCCACATAATAGAATTATGTCATTAGACTTTGTTAACTTTGCTGCGAGGAGAGAGACAGCATGAGGGAAAGAACGCAAAATTAGTTTTCGTAGCCGGTTTCAGTTATTAAGAGTATGCATTTTGAAAGGTAAGGTCGTATATCGTGGAGTGGGCAAGCATTGAAGGAGCACTGTCAGTAGCAGCAGAGAAGCATCAGAATAACAGCAGTAACAGAAGAAGCAGCAGAAAAACAGCAGAACGAGATGAACAGCAGACTGACAGCAGAGAAGAAGAGCAGTAGAAAGAAGATACAGTCGGAAGAGAATCGAGACAGTAAAAAGACGTAAATCAGCAGGAGCAGCAGAAAATAAGCCGAGATCAAGCAGTGACATTTTAAAGCCCAGTTATATTGTATTTACTTGTTTACCGCGATTTCATAATATTAATAAACTATATCCTAAATAATATCTTACATATAATGCCTTTAAATTTCTTTTGTATTTTATATAATCTTTAAGAATGTATAAATTATTTATCAGCATCAACTGCAAAATAATCATATCAGTCTGTCTGTTTCAAATTAGGCTATCAGCTTATGGTCGGTATTCCACCAGACTTAAAGTTCACAGAGTAAGACCAGATATAAAAGGAAAAGACAGGCAGGGAGAGCGAGAGATATATGTAAATGCTCTAGTTTTACTTTGTAGACCAATTGGTAGTTTGACTTTGTAGTTCAGCTAATAGAAGCGGAGCGACAGCCGCTGTATCGTTTACAACCAGCACTAGAATCATACTTTGAACATAGCTCGGCTGGTTTAGTCTGTTTTATTATACTAGACTTTGCTTACTTTTCTGCGAAGAGAGATTGCACCAGAGACAAAACGCAAAATTAGTGTTCGTAGGTCTCTAGGCTATCAATCGAATAAGAGAGGCACTTTTAGTGAACAAATCTAGAATGGACTTGAAGTCTGTTAAAATACGACCATTAATCTCGATCAGTCCAATAGTCCGTAACGTAAGTACCGGTAAAAGTGCAGCGATACCACCATACCCAGTATACATAAGTATGTATGTATGTAATCTTATGATTTATGTAACTTCTTTAATATATTCCTGCAGTCGATCATTTGTATACTCTTTCCACCTAATGAAAAATATTATAGCTGTTGCCATACCACACATTCCGTTATGCATATACATGTGTAAATATTTATGTATATGTACACCTGGCCTTCGCTTAACACGGGGGTTGCGTTCCTAGAAAACCTCGTGTTAAGCGAGACAAAATTCACATTGTGGCAGTTTTTACTTTACTTTTCAAATGTGAGATTCTCCTTGTTCTAGAGGTTCAAATACTTATTGATGCAAGTTATCCAACCCGTAAAACCAGGCCGCTTATGGGATTTATAAACAATATTTTCGAACTCCGCATTTGCCTTCGTTTTTGCCTTTGTCTTTGCCTTTGGCTTTGAGGTCCGATCTTGGTTCCCCAGCTAAGTTAAACAAATAAAAATTAAAATAAACATCAGCCCTTTGGCTTTGAGGTCCGATCTTGGTTCCCCAGCTAATTTAAACAAATCAAAATTAAAGTAAACATCAGCTTCCGTTCGAAGCCCAATCAATTGCGCCTTTGCGTTCCAAGTTCCCACCAAATTGCATCGGTCAGCATAATTGAATTTCACAATGAGATGCGACAGTTTCATCTTAAGCTTTGGTTCAGCTTTATCCTAAACAAAATTTGAAGTTCTAAAAGCTCAACAAAGGAAAAGCTTCCGGCCGGGGTTCATTGGATCAGATTGGAAAAATTAAGATCAGTCCATTTCCGATTGAAGCGCGGGTCGGTCACTGTTAAATGACATATCTTAGAAAAGTGTCTTGTAACTGTTCATAAAAGAATAAATGTTCAACCCCAAAGTGTTATAAAATAAAAATAAATTTATATTTTTTATATCACCGTTTATAAAGAATCTTAATGAACTCATATTACAAGAGAGAAAACAAAAGACAATAATACAAATTGAGAAATTAAAAACCACAACAATTCACACCTCTAAATAAAAGAAGGGAGGAAGGGCTGAAGGGCATTCCCTCGACATCAGCGAAGAAAATCAACCCACAACCTCACAGAAGGAAGACCCCATCGGGACTTGTGAGGAATTAATTTACAATAACAGAAAATTAAAGATTATAATTTAAGATCAGGGAATTGAAAAAAATAATATAAGATTTAAACATTGATAATAACAGTAAGATAGATTCGCGATTTGATAAATATTATCAAGAAACAATCTGGAGGACTTAATAAATAGCTTTGGTGAATTAAATTTAACAATGGCAACCGGAGGTTCAGCACCAAATTTTTCTGCAGGTGGTATAGCCACAGCCGGCGGCTTAACAATGGAATTAATAAATAGATTAATAAATGTTCAATTGAATGAAGTGACCAAGAAAATATAATGTTTAGAAGGAAGGTTAGCCGCAGATGCAAACACTGTGGAGGATTATAAAAAACAAACAATCGACCAACTATAAAATGCGACACAACACTTGAAGTGGTAAAATCTCTACCAAAATTCACCGGGGAACCAACACAATATGTAGGTTGGAGGGAAGCTGCAGAAACTGTAATGAGTCTTTATAAAATTCAAAGTGAACAATATTTTATCGCCTTAACAATTTTACGAAATAAAATTTTGGGAGCTGCCCATGATGCTCTTACCAATCATGGCACTGTTTTAAACTTTCAAGCAATCTTATCTAGATTGGACTTTATATATAGCGATAAACGACCAATACATGTTCTCGAGTCAGAATCAAGTATCATCAGGCAGGGACGAATGACAGTTAATGAATTCTATAACGAAGTCAATAAAAAAATTACTTTACTAATAAACAAAACCATAATGACATACGGAAAGGACAGCGAAATTACCAAGGAAGCAAGCAAAAAAATAAGGAGCAATGCTCTACGAATATTTATATCCGGACTAAATGGATCTATCTCAGAAACTCTTTTCTCATTTAATCCACCAGATTTACCCAATGCTTTGGCAAAGGTCCAAGAATTAGAATCAAACAATTTCCGTGCTCAATTTGCGAACAGGTTTAATGGATTTAAAAATGAAAATAAATATCAGGGAAACAACTTACGATTTGATCAAATACGACAGAAAAATAATACTAATAAAATGGGAAATAACTGGAGTAGTAACCAAAATTATAATTGGCCACAAAAGGGACATTTTTGGCAAAACAATAATCAGAATAACAATCAAAAGCAACAAGCAGTCGAGCCAATGGATGTTGATCCATCGATACAACTCCAGAATAAACCTAATAACAACCGGCAGCCGAATAATAATTGGCAGGCAAATAATAATCGAGGAAGATATAATAATAATTATTATCAAAATAACAATCGTTCAAATTACTATCGCACAAATCAAAATAGAGAGCAAACTCAAGCTCAAAAAAGGGAACCAAATGAAACAGTAAATCAGCCAGCTAATAAAGTAACCAGATTAAATAATATCAATGAAGATCATTTTTTAGACCAGACCCCTACAGGGGAATGCCTTATTTAAATAGGATAGACAGAAAAACCAAGAAGCAGTTAAAGATTTTAATAGATACAGGAGCCACTGCTTGTTATATAAAAAAGGAATTTTCGAAAATAAAAGTGAGTTATCAATATACAAAAAGGTAAATACAGTTCACGGGTATTCAATTATTAAGTATTACCATATTATAAATATATTTGATACACGACAATTATTTTATGAAATCGAAGGATTAGAATCTGATCTTCTAATTGGATTGAATTTATTAAGGGACATTGGAGCTATAATGAATATAGAAAAGGGAGTCTTGGAATATAAAGGGAAAACAGAAAAGTTAAAATACTATCATAATGAGGAAAAAAATAAAATAAGTTTAATAGAAGAAAATAATATTCTTCACTTAAAAGAATATATTATAAGAAAATACTTTAAAAAGCTAAGAGAAATTAAAACCGATTCAGTACAGGTAGAGGGGAGTTTAGACAGCTTAGAATTGATGAATCCTGGTCACGCCGTCGTTGAATTATCCGACAACAAAAGTTATAATAGTTTGGGATTAAAAAATCCTGAGCACGCCGTCGTTGAATTATCCGACAGCAAAAGTTATAATAGTTTGGTATTAAAAATCCTGAACACGCCGTCGTGAAAATATCCGACTTAAATAAACATAGGAAGTCTGAATCGATAAAGTTGAAATTGAATAACGCATTCATTCAAAAAGAAGAAGACTTAGAGAAACTCAAAGAGGAAATTATAGCTATAGTCCAGGAAGACCATGCAAATATTGATTTGCAGTTACCATTTAGAACAGATATAAAAGGGGAAATAAATACCGTACATGATAGACCGGTATACAGTAAGCAATATCCCTATGCTTATTCAGTTAACGACTTCGTTAATAATGAAATAAGTAAGATGTTAGATGACGGTATAATCAGACCAAGTAAGAGCCCATACAATTCCCCTGTGTTGGTAGTACCAAAAAAAGGGGTAAATGATGACGGAACTTCTAAACACCTATTGGTAATAGACTTTAGAATCAGGATTCTATCAGATTTTGATGAGAGAATCAGCAATAGAAAAAACATCCTTTTCGATAAATAACGGTAAATACGAATTTTTAAGAATACCCATGGAATTGACAAACGCACCCAGAATCTTTCAAAGGGCAATGGACGACATACTTAGAGAGCAAGTAGGAAAAACCTGCCATGTCTACATGGATGACATAATAATATTTTCAAAAACGATTGACCAGCACTATGCAGATATAATTAAAATAATACAAATTTTACAGAATGGAAATATGAAAATTTCCCTTGAAAAGTCTAGATTTTTTCAATTAGAAACTAAATTCTTGGGATACATTGTTTTCCATAATGTTATTAAAACAGACCTAGAGAAGATTGATACCATTCAAAAATATCCAATTCCGAGAAATGTCCGAGAGCTCCGCAGTTTCCTAGGGTTAACAGGTTATTACAGAAAGTTCGTCCGAAATTATGCGACAATTGCCAAGCCATTAACAAAGTATTTGAGTGGAGTCAATGGGAAGGTTTCAAGAAAAGAATAAAAAAAAACTTTGTTACAGCTGGACGAACCAGCAGTAGAAGCATTCAATATTTTAAAGGACAGTTTAATTGCACATATAGAATTTATTGCAACCAGATTACAACAAGAAATTTACTTTAACCACAGATGCATCAGACATAGCAATAGGAGCCGTATTATCACAAGAAGGGAATCCCATAACATTTATTTCGAAAACCTTAAATAAAACGGAGCAACTTTATGCCACAAACAAAAAAGAATTATTAGCAATAGTATGGGCATTAAAGAATTTGCGAAATTATTTATATGGCGTGAGTGGAATTGAAATTCAAACAGATCACCAACCATTGTCCTTTTCGATATCGCAGAATAATCCAAACATAGAAATGAAACGGTGGTACTACTTTATTGAAAGTTTCGCACCGAAAATCATATACAAGCCAGGCTCCACCAATGTAGTAGCAGACGCTTTATCCAGAATTCAGATTAATAATATAACAGATAGTGAGGTCGAACAAACGGAAGAAAATTCTGATTTAGAAACTCAGCATTCAGCAGAAAGCAGTTTTGAAAACATCATTCAGGAAACTGGGAAGCCTTTAAATCAATTTAAGCAACAGTTATTAATAGCAAAAGCTAGAGCCACAATTCATGAGCGAGTACAAATTCATGATAATACCCGACACATAATTGAATTTGACACAGTTGACAATTTACTGATTATTTTAAAAGAATATATTCAGCCAAATTTAACCACGGGAATACATTGCACCCTGGAAGAATTTTATCTCATCCAAAAATTACTAAAAGATAATGTCGTAAACAAATTTCTCTTCACGAGAAAATTCCTTCAGGATATAGAAAATCCAGAAGATCAAGCCTTAATCATAGAAGAAACACATTGCAGAGCACACAGAGGTTTAGACGAAAATTGCAAACAAATAACTAGATTGTATTATTGGCCAAGCTTGTATAAAAAATTGAACGAATATATTAAAAATTGTACAATTTGCAACGAAAACAAATACAGCAGACACCCAGTAAAAATTCCAATCGGAGAAGCCCCTATTCCAACAAAAGAACGAGAAAATTTACATATTGATATATATTACGCACAAAGTCTAACTTTTATAACTTGTATTGACGCATATTCAAAATTTTTGGTAGTGAAAGAAATTCAAAATAACTTAAATATCGAAAACAAGGTAATGGAATTACTTTAACAATTTCCCCAAGCAAAAGTAATTATGACAGATAACGAACCGAGTTCCACCTCGGCCCAATTTAAATCCTTTGCACAAAGGTGTGGAATAACCTTACATTACGCAGACCCGAGACACAGTACTTCAAACGGGCAAGTTGAAAGAGCACATTCGACATTGACAAAATTAGCTCGCTGCATTAAAGAAGAGTTTAATCTAATTGACTACTCTGAAATAGTAATTAGAGCCGCTCAAGAATATAATCGGTGCATTCATTCTACAACGAACCAAAAACCTTTTGACGTACTATATAATAAAATAGAGCACGATAACATTCCTCACATTTAAAAAAATACACAAGAAAAAATGTTAGAAACACATAATGAAAACAAAAAAGAAAAAGAATATCATGTAGGAAAGGTAGTTTATGAAAAGAAACACGGGGAAAGAAATAAACTTAAAACCAGATATAAAAAACAAGTGGTTAAGGAAAATTTACCTAACAAAATAATAATCAATAATAGGAATAGAATTATTCACAAGGATAATATAAAATTCTAAATGTTTTTATGGTACTTTTTTTACTTTTTCTAGAAAATGTTTTATCAGGTGCTCGTACTACACCTTATTTTATTAACAAAATCAGAAATAATTGACTATACAAGTCACGAGTATCTTTTATTCAAAGACAATAAAGACGTATTGACCAACGATTCATACGCAGATTTATTCTACGTAACTAACTTAAGTTTTTATAAAGAAATAATAAAATTGGAATCAGATAATATAAAAAGGGATACTAATAAAAGGTCACAATGGGAAATTAAATATGACATAAAAGTAATCGAATTAATTTTATCACAATTAATATCAACAAGATCAAAAAGAGGGATAAATGAGTTAGGCACTGTGTGGAAATGGTTAGCTGGAACTCCGGATCATGATGATTTTATTAAAGTTCAGACTAAAATCAATGAATTAATTGAAAATAATAATAAGCAATTTATGATCAATTCCAAATTGTTCAAAGAAACAGAATCTCTTTCTGATGATTTTAAAAATGTTTTTATTGGTCAAGATTTACCACCGCGAAAACATCGCTTACGATTATTAACATTTGATCTGCAAAATTTAATTGACACAATCACACTAGCAAAAATTGACGTTTTTAATACCAAAATTTAAAACAATGATGACATCATGGAAATATTCAAACATGAACAAAACCCAGTAATTATCGCTGACTTAATGGACATCTCTGTTTTTAAAATCGCACTGCATAAAAAACTTTTAATAATTTATATAAAATACCCAATAATAAAAAACAGATGTGAAATATATCACGCTAGAGCGATTTCCCAAATCGATGGGAAACTAGTATTAAGCAATCAAGTCGCAAAATGCGCAAATATGTTTTATGAAATGTCTAACTTTAAGACCGAACTTTTTAATAATAATTGCACTTTAATTAAGGAAAAAAATTGTTTTACCCGATTATTAAATGGTAAAAAATAAACTTGTAAAAAAATAAGAGAAAAAAATAAAAAAATTGACATCATACAAGAGGGTGCCATTCTTGTAAATGGCAACAATATTGTTAACAACTCCCATTTAAACGGTTCATTTTTAATAAAATTTAATGGTACAACCAAAATTAATAATATCTCATATGTCAATTTGGAAAACAAAATTCTTAACTACATAACTACGAACCACTTCAAAAATTATGAAATATCCGATTACATATTATCAAATAACTCGGAACTTTCTTTAGATAATGTAAACATTTTGAATCCTTTCATTAAAATTAATAATACTAAAATATCACTTACCTTTATATTATTAATTTTAGTCATTATATATTTATTTTTTTTATTAATTATAAAATATAAAAATGCTATATTATTTGTAACCAAAAAACAACGGCCAGAACCAGAAAAATCTTTTAACCAAGACAATTTTTTTAACAGAATTAAGAGATCAGTTAAATGAATTTCATATTGAATCGGGACGATCCATTTTAGAAGGGGGAGAGTTATCCAACCCGTAAAACCAGGCCGCTTATGGGATTTATAAACAATATTTTCGAACTCCGCATTTGCCTTCGTTTTTGCCTTTGTCTTTGCCTTTGGCTTTGAGGTCCGATCTTGGTTCCCCAGCTAAGTTAAACAAATAAAATTTAAAGTAAACATCAGCCCTTTGGCTTTGAGGTCCGATCTTGGTTCCCCAGCTAAGTTAAACAAATCAAAATTAAAGTAAACATCAGCTTCCGTTCGAAGCCCAATCAATTGCGCCTTTGCGTTCCAAGTTCCCACCAAATTGCATCGGTCAGCATAATTGAATTTCACAATGAGATGCGACAGTTTCATCTTAAGCTTTGGTTCAGCTTTATCCTAAACAAAATTTGAAGTTCTAAAAGCTCAACAAAGGAAAAGCTTCCGGCCGGGGTTCATTGGATCAGATTGGAAAAATTAAGATCAGTCCATTTCCGATTGAAGCGCGGGTCGGTCACTGTTAAATGACATATCTTAGAAAAGTGTCTTGTAACTGTTCATAAAAGAATAAATGTTCAACCCCAAAGTGTTATAAAATAAAAATAAATTTATATTTTTTATATCACCGTTTATAAAGAATCTTAATTTGCATACAAAAAAAGTCTCACGCATTAATTGACAAAAAAGAATTATAATGATATTTCGCAATCGTGTAAGAACGAGTTTTTCAGCGTGTTAAAAGGGGAAAGGGAGCAAATTTGTAACCGTGTAAGACCGAGTTCTTGCTAAAAGAGTCCGTATTAATAGCCGTATCACACTAGACTTTGAAGCTGGACTAACTGCAAAAATAGAGAGTACGTCTAGTATGCAAAAAGCATGTAGTGAGAGCGAGAGAAATATATGCGTCCAGTTGTCTTTCCAGTTGAGCTGGGAGCAGAGTTGATCGATTACTATATTTTTTAGATACGATTTTGCTTAGTTAAAAATTGTGACTTAGTTATTCGACTGATAGAAGGGAGTCGTGCTTAGAGACGTTAATTTTTTTGATCATGCTATCTCTCTCTTCGCAGCAAATTTAGCAAACTCATATGGTCATAAGCGAGGGCCAAGTGTATCTCTAATTTTCTGATACCCTATTCGAAGGTTTAAAATAAGCTAAATCTCACATTTTAGTACCATTTAGTCTAGTCCATGAAGATTTATTTATAATTCACAACATAGATATTTGTCTCAGACTTACCATCTTTGCTTCCAATGTTGTATCTTATTTGTTGAAATGTTAAAATTAACAGTAGTAATAGATCCATTTTGTATACCATTCTGGATATTTTGTATCAAACATTTATTTTTATTTATTTCAGTTATTAGGTCTTTTGTTGTTTATTAAACCTACACTAGAATTTTAAATAAATTCTATTTATTATTACTTTGTTATCAACATCATGTCTCTACAGATGAGGACACTTATTTACACGTATGTATGTATGTACATGTGTATATGTACACATTTACATTTATATTTATACGTGAACAACTAGTTTACAGGCAAGGAATGTATGAATGTACATTCGTATATATATGCATATATAGATATATTGTTTAAATAATATATGTACAAACATACATAAGTGCATATCGTTCCACACCGAAAATTATCTGCTTAAATATTTCTACCTGCTGAGTTATTTGCTTATTTTGGGCTTAGTACGCCTTTTTTTAAAAATAGTTCACAAGTCGAATTTCTGGAAAACATTTCGCTTATGCAGTTACACATAAGTACACTATACCTATGTATATAATTATATTATTTTAACTGAGAATAGAACTGAAACTATGTATATTCCACTGTCAAAAATTTATTTTACTTCTTTTCAAACCGTGAAGGGAAACTAACATGTAAATTCTCAATAGTATTACACCTACAAGCGAGGTCCAAAAAGCTTGAATATTGGCGCACGCGCCAAAGTTGAGCTTTTGATGTAAGCATTGCAACATGACCCCTGTACAATGTATGTTCATATATGTATGAAAATGTTATTTCCAATGAAACTATTGTTTGAATATACATATGTAAATAGTAGTCATCATAGTATATCGAGATAACAAGATAAATCTTAATCGTTTAGATCTTTTAAAGGATAAAGAAATTTGTACTTTAACAGAAAAAATTCCACGTATGTATATTTATAAATATAATAATACGTAAATATGCTTGAAAACTGGTATAAAATTTATTTGAAAATACCATAAAATACCGTAAATACCTCAATCCAAAATCTTCATCCTTCTCAGCGCGAGCTAGGAATTCATCTAAGACGCATGGTATCTCGGTAAAAGATTCTTAGAATTCTTTGTAGATTCCGATTCTGGTGGACGCTTGCCACGTTTTTTTACTCCATACAAATAACTCCGCCCTAATATATATATATGCAAAATAAATAAGTCGTCAGAGTCCATATTTATCCTTTTTTCAATTTTAATTAAACTATCACATCTGCCTATGTTTGCAAAACACAGCTGATTCATGAGAGTGACCAAGCACGTTTTAGGTGCTTGGTCGCACTGTTTTAGTATCGTTCCACACACACGAAATAAATAGCAAATTCTTGGCAGATCAGATCAATATTATAGCCAGAAGAAACAAGTGAACAAGTGCCAGTCATTCCGTGTCTCTCGCACACTCTTCCTCGTGCAGATATAGAGAATTAAAAATCTAGAGATGACAGATGTAAGAAAAAAAATGTAAGGAAAAATGGAAAAACTAATATTTAAAAATCTCCCAAACGGCTCAATCGATTTTTATGACATTTTTTTTTTATTGTTAAAAAGTCAATTCGTCCGTTTTGCGAACAGCGATATTGGTGTCGTTCAAAATATATATTATTAATTATTTGTAACTTTTAAAGCAAAAATACAATATACCTTTAAGTTTTTGTTTGATTTATTAAAAAATAAGTTTATGTTATAACTCTTAATTATACAATTATAATTAAAAACTCTTGTGGCTGGCGAAAATCCTCTAGCTGAACCCTCCACGAGGGTGCCGGCTGGGCAATGGGCACTGCATTATCCCGGACGAGGGTAATGCACTGCCGCTTGCTCCGTCCGAGGCAATGCAGTGTCTAGCTAAGGCAATGGCCAAGTGTCTCCTCGACCTTGAGTCAGGAGTGCAGGGTCAGGGCCATGGCTAGAGGTGCCTGGCGGATAGGCATAAAACGCTAGGGGGTGGTCCCCCCGAAAAACATAAACCACTATGGACCTTCGGGCCACATGCAAGGCGAAGGAGATCAAGCACGGGCTGGGATGACAGCCCAAACGTCGGTGGGAAGCGTGACTGCTACCACCGGCGGGCACGGGGAGGAGCAATACTGTCTGCGTGTCGCCAGCGGTCACACCTCTGACGTGGCGGGAGCAGGCCAAGTCAGCTGTAAAGCTACTGCCAACACCACACTCAATCACTCCAAGCTGAGCCGCACGGATGCCGTTGTCGATACAGACACGGATCTGGAGAGCGTGCTGTCAATCAGCAAGACGGATGAAGAAACCCTTCTCCGCTCGCCGGAACAAGGTACCAGCTCCCTGCACAGGTAAGGGCTGAAGCGTTCCAGGGAGGGGATGAAGGCCAAAGCAATGTACAAGGCACTAAGCTGGCTTAAGAGCAAAGCGGACATCTCCCAGGAGGAGAAAGCCAAAGGCAGATTGTACTACTCTCGAGTGCCCCATATGAGGGCGTCAACCGGCAAGTATGCCAACAAGGTGGAGGAGAGGCTCGCCAACAAGAGGCAACGCTCGGTCGAGAGTGCCTCTAAGGACACTCCAGAAAGCAAGCGGCAACGCGGGCCCAAGGGCGCAGCACCCCCACCTAAAATGGCCAAGCCTCTATTGAAGAAGTCCCCGAAGTCGAAGGGCAGTGACGTGTCCAAAAGACACCTGATCGTGGCGCTCATCGACCGGAGTGACGAAAAGGGGAAGATGACGGCGGAGCAGTGGAAGACGGTTCACGCGCGGCTCGTCGATGCGCTCTTTACGCGGATGGAAGAGGACCCCACAGCTCCCATGCCCACATTCGATGGTGCTGGATGGCTGAACGGGGTCAAGATCCTGAATTGTAAGGATGATCCGACGCTCAAGTGGCTGACGCGAACGGTCTGCCAATTGGCAGACGATGTGGGAGGGGGCCAAGCTGGAGGTGGTGGACAGGGAGTTAATCCCGTCCATACCAAAGGCGAAGGTACTTTTCCCCATCGCGATCCAAGGGGACCGGGCGTTGAAGCTACTACAACGCCAGAACCAAGATGTTCCATCAAGCAACTGGAGAGTACTACATACTGGGAGCCCACTACCCAACGAGGGGGGCCAGTATGTAATACTTCAGATCAACAAGGAGGCTGAAGACCTCCTGTATCCCAGGTTTATCTGCGCCTTAAAAAACGCCACCCCGGAGATCAAGACACGCACACCCTGCAGGCAGGTGAGGTGGAGAAAGACCTAGGTCTGGAGACCATCGTGGAGGCCGCCCAAGGGTTAGTGCTAAGCGACTCGGAAGACTCGGAGGACGGAGACCTGACTTTGGTAGTCAACCAGTCGAGTGCAGTTGAGCCAGCCACTGGATGACACTGACACTGGATGTGCTGCAGCTCCACTTGCATAAGAGTAAGATCGCGTCAGCAGAGCTCCTCATGGCCATGGAGCAAGGGCCCGCTGACACAGCCTTAGTCCAGGAGCCCTAGATTGCGTCAGGCAACTCAGTGGCCGGACTAAGGTCCTCAAATTATAACTTGTTCCACTCAACACCAGTAAGCAGGAACAGAACCGTCGTACTCGTACGGAAGGGAATCCACGCTCACCTTATGTCTCATTACAGCACGGACGACCTGACAGTAGTAATGCTAGAGAGTGAGGAGAAGCACCTTTTGGTAGCATCCTGCTACATGGCACACGACGGGCCCGCGCCACCTGACGAACTACGGAGCCTGGTGGAAGAAGCCAACTCCAGAGACTACCAACTTCTCATTGGTACGGACGCCAATGCCCACCACAGTGTGTGGGGAAGCCCCGATATCAACGACCGAGGTGAGTCACTCTTAGACTTTATTTTATCAATTAACATAGATATAGCAAACGTGTGGGAGGAATTCACCTATGTAGGTCCCACCTCGTCAAACGTGCTAGATCTAACCCTCTCTACGCGAAAGAGTGCCTTAGTATCTGGCTGGAGGGTCCTAGACAGACAATCCTTCTTAGATCATAGGTACATTCAGTACAAGTGCGAATTCGAACACACTCCGAAGGTAACAGTCTACAGAAACCCACGGAACACAAACTGGGAAAGGTTCAAAAAGACAGTTACCTCGAAGATCGCGAACCTGGGTGCAGTGATATCCTCGGAAGACATAGAAAAGTCCCTGGAGACTCTATCCAAGGTTCTACTAGATGCCTACTAAGCTTCATGCCCACCCTCAAGAACAAAGAAGAGGACCAAGGCACCCTGGTGGAGCCGGGACCTCTCTCTACAAAGAAATAATCTCAGGGAATTCTTTAAGCTTGCCAAACAAGCGAATGAAGAATTCATCAACGAGGAATGCAAGATCCCACTCAGAAACAAGAAATAAATACGTAAGGCACAACGTAGCTCGTGGAGGAACTTCTGCTCCAGCATCGAGAAAAAGCCGGAAACAGCAAGACTCAGGAAGCTGCTCTCAAAGCAGCCCACCATACATAGTCAACTCAAGTTGAATAACGGACAGTGGTCAGAGAGCAGCGTAGAAGCCCTGACAGCACTAATGGAGGCTCACTTCCCAGGATGCACTGAAGTCACTGATGCTGAAACGCAACAGGACCTAGCAACCGAAGAACAGAACCCCCCAACCGAGCTGATAACCCACACAAAAATCCAATGGGACATAGATTCCTTCACGAGCACAAAAGCAACGGGACTGGACGGAATATCCCAGTCATGCTGCAGATGACCAAAGAGGTGACCACCCCATGACTTTCCGCAATATACTCGGCATGTCTATGTACAGGCTATATCCCAATCCAATGGAGGACCTCTAGAGTTGTCTTCCTCTCAAAGGCAGGAAAGTGCAGCCATGTTAGTCCCAAGGATTATAGACCGATAAGCCGCTAGATCTATACATCAGAAAGGAGGTAGGAGGACTGATGTTTACTAGCCAGCATGCTTACACCAAAAGGAAATCGGTGGAGACAGCACTACATTCGTTAGTAGCTACCGTCGAGAAAGCTCTCAATAAAAAAAAATAGGAACTAGGAGTATTCCGGAGCATTTAATAACGTGGCTACGAACGCAATAATGGATCGCCTAGAAGCGACCAACATACACCCAGCAATCAACCAATGGATAAAGAACCTCCTGAGTTGTAGACGGGTGCAATCAAAGCGGGGTACCGCTTCCATGGTAAAGGGAGCACACAGAGGCACACCTCAAGGTGGAGTCCTGTCACCCCTCCTGTGGAATCTGGTGGTCGACGACCTTATCAAGGGATTCGAGAGGAAGGCCCCTAAAATAACAGACTATGCGGATGACTTAAGCATAATTATTACGGGCGTATGTCCATCGACCCTCAGCTCCATAATGGAACGAGCACTCAGGGAGATATGCGAGTGGGCGGACGAAGTAGGACTCGATATCAACGCGGACAAAACGGACCTCATCCTCTTCACAAAGAGGTACAAGATACCGACATGGACCCCCCGAAAATCAACCGAACAAGGCTAACCCTAAAAACACAGGTCAAATTCCTCGGCACAGTACTGGACAGCAAGCTAACATGGAGACCATTGCGATTTATGCATCCAAGAATATGCTTAGCAGCACTTGGGGCCTGTCACCTGCTTTAATGCACTGGATCTACATATCGGTTGTGCGACCAACTCTGCTGTATGGAGTCCTAGTGTGGTGGAAAGCCACCGAGAAGAAAACATATCAAAAGCTTATGGAAAGAACTCAGTGGCAGGCTCTGCTCTGCATTACAGGGGCGCTGAAATCAACCCCAACAACAGCACTCGAAATAATACTAGGAATTGACCCCCTGGACATCCACGCTCGTCTGACTGCAGGAAAGGCAGCGCAGCGCCTAATTGCACCAGGAAACATGTCGCCACAAGGATTCGGGCACAGTTCAATCGGAGGAGACATGATCAGTTCTACTGATTACATGACCCCCCAAACTTGCCTCGATGTTAAAACAAACAGACTTATGGGACCCGAAGACTGGAAAACAGGACGGGACCAGACTCAACACCTCAAAATATATACAGACGGCTCCAAGATGGACGGAGGAGTAGGAGCGGGCCTATACTGCACAGACCCAGAAACCGGACCGATGCAGCATATTCCAGGCGGAAGTCTTCGCTATCAAGAAAGCTGCAGAGGTCGCTCAACAGACCGAACGAGCGCATAACGTGGTCAATCTATTCGTTGACAGCCAAGCGGCGATAAGATCCATGCAGTCGTCCGCGGTTAGTTCCAGAAATGTCCTGGCAAGCAGGGAGGCACTAGACACACTAAACACGACCAAGTCAGTGTAGATCTATTGGGTTCCCAGTCACCAGGGCATCGAAGGGAACGAAGCGGCGGACGTTTTGGCAAAGGAAGTCGTCGGGCTGGCAAACGATAGGATCGAAGACGTGCCTGTCTCCCTAAGGACGCTACAAAGCGACCTGGAGAAACAGGCCGGACTGCAGACCGCCTGCAGAACCATGTGCAAGGAGCGCAACGGAAAACTCAGTCACTATCTACTGCACCTACCACGGAAGGACTGCAGACTGCTAGTGGGAATATTCACAGGTCACTGTCTGTCTGCGGCGCATGCAGCCAAGCTGGGCATCACCAGTACAGACAGCTGCAGGAAATGCGACGAACCCGGGGCTATTGAAACCTTGGAACATCTCATATGCAACTGTCCGGCTCTCTCACGGGCAAGGAGTAGACACCTAGGCGCACCGGTGCTGGCATCAATGGAAGACGCCTCCAGGAGGACGCCAAGGGAACTCCTTGCTTTCGCGAAAAATACCTCGATTCTCGGGACTTCCAGACCTCGACACCTTACCCGTAAAGGTCCATATACCCCATCCGGATAACTAAGAGCTATACTGGCCTATGAAAGGCCCCGCTGAGGGTCGTCCAGGTTAACCTAACCTAACATAACCTAAAAACTCTTGGGGGTAGTGTGAAGTAATATCCTATATTCTCCAATTAAACATTTGAGTGTTATTAGGGAACAGTGACTGCTGGTTCGAGTCGTAGAATTCAGCAGCTAGCATTACTGGCATCAAAGAGAGAGCATCTTAGCAAAGAGAGACGTCGTCGGACTAGCGCTGAGAGCATCCACACGATAGCACCGATAGAGCCGAGAGGGAGCCACGCCAGCAGCAGAATAGAGAGAGCGGTAGAGCAAACGACAGAAATGTCACCAGTAGACCCGAGCGCAAGCAATGGCCGGGTGCTGAACCGAGAGATAGTCAGAGACGTCGCTAGAATTGTCGCTTAAACGAAAACGAGCGAGAGAGAAGACCTTCGATCGGTCCGTTTCCCACGCACTAGCGATAGTGGCAGATAGCTACGTGAAAAAATTTCCAAAGGGTCTGAAGAAAAAATGGTTGGTATGTGCCAAAGCCAAAGTCGACCTCTATTTTGCGTACGTTTGCAACTATATTCTATCGCAACTATTATCAATACTAAAACTCATAGAACCTCATATTTTGCACTAAAAATAGAAATAACAAAATTCTATCGAATTGGCAAAAAAAAGGTGGGAACATTTTTTTTTTTCATCTTTTTTGTTCATCAAATGCCTATATATTCTGTCTTTGTCATCTTTTAAATATAATTTATTCTGAACTAGGAACGGGCCTGAGTGAGCAGGAGGAGTAAAAAACAAAAGTGCAAGAAATAAATTATGTCTCACAGGTCTCGGCCATCAGATTCCCCACTCTCAAAGTCCACAACGGGGACAGCAGCGACACGGCGATCGGCTCCAGCCGAACGATGGAGAAATCGAAGATCGGGCGAAGCTTGGCCAACGACCAATGTAAGGCAGAGCCCAAGCTCATTAGAGACACTTACGTTGGAAGCTTCAGCCGGCACACTTCGACATTTCAGTTCGAGCCTTCAACCGAAACACTACAGTGTTTAAGCCGCGAGCAACCAAGAACAACCAGACTTAATTCTTCCAGACTCCAACATTAAAATAGTTTTCCTGTATTCGCAGCAATCAAATAGTGCGTATGACCGTTCCATAGGACTGACGCAAGCTTTCTGTAACAAAAGCTTACACCATGGTCTTGTATCTGTGAACATAACTTAAGATCCTTTCGCAGGATCTACACCGTTAAGTCAATCATCCAGCACCCAGTGCTAAGAATCCGTTCAGAAGAACAACAACTATCCGGCAGGAAGTCAAGAGATGAGTACGTGCTGGATATCGTCTCGCAGGAAAGATGAGCTTCAGGTATTGGGCAAGGAGTTCGGACTCGAAGAGACCGGTACGGTAAAGAAGCTACGCAGCCGGATTTTTTCCTTCATTGCGAACTATTGACATTCCGAGGCAATTCAAGTAAGGCTGGTGGAGCTGAACACCCTCTTTGACAGCATCCCGATCCCCAGAGTCCAGGAGCCCAGCCACGTTGCGCAGACCAGAAAGCCGAGCGAAAAGTGAGGAAGCATCTTAACAGGCTCAAAACGCACAGAATCAACTGGTTTCAATACAATAAATATGTAATTCTATTCTGAACTAACCCCGCTGATCAAAATTGAAGAAGACATAGACTGATCTGCACTGGAATCTGTACTAGCAAAAAACACAGCAAAAATCTCAACACCACAAGATATGACTGTGAAAATAAAGAAAAGCAGAACTTATCTTGAAATTGAACAACTTCCTTTGGAAAAGCGACGATTGCGACGTGAACGGCAGTCGTACAGATCGGGGGTGTGTGCATCAGGAATCAATGATGTAAAGGGCGACCTTCGGTCCGTTATAGGATCGTCAAAAATTAATTTAAATTTCCTTCGCAATTCTGCTGCGATATTAGAGTCACTGCGATGGAAATGCATATCGTTCTTTTGAGACATAGAGTGCGCTAGATGATCTGGTTCCACCAGCTGTGATTAGAGGTGCAGCTTAGAAAAGCTCTTCCAGTGCGTTTGTACGCACCGAACGTCATCTGCAAGCCGCTAATCCATCATCCCGCACGTATCTGGAGCAGAAGACAAAATTCACACATATAGCTCTCCAAAATACCTGCACTGTAGCCAGCATCGTGGCGCTCCACAAACAAAACGGACAGTTATCACACTTAACGATCGCACAGTGGCGCTCCAAAAACCAAACGGTCAATTATCGCACTGACCGATCGCTCAGTGGTACTCGACCACCAAAACGGCTCTTTCCTTCTTTTTTTCATTTTTTTTTTTCTATTAGTTAAAATGTCTTATTAAATTTTGTATTTGTATTGTGAGAAAAATGTATTAGAAAAGAAGTGCGGAAATGGTTAAAGAACCAATAGTAAATTAACATTCATATCCATAATGCATAATATCAATAGTTGTACCCTTCTATAATCATTTTTCCCAAAGTTTAGCCACAACATCAACACTGTTGGAAGGCCTTTAACCGTTGGAGAGTTTTGGTTTGCAAATTTTTCATATTGATATTTTTGCAATGGCACTATCAAAAAAAAAAAAAAAAACACAATAACCATCCATTTCAATCGATTTTATACAAAAACGAGGGGGATCGTTATGAGCCGCGTCTGCGCCGCGGCTCTACTTTATACCCGGTACTCAGTCAGTATATATGTATGTGAGCTTGTTGTAATTTATTACATTTTCGCAAGAGGAAAAAATTAAATTTTAGCCAAAAAAAAACAATTTAAGACGAACCTTTTCGGAGATTTTGATCTATTAGATGTTTCCATATTGGTTAACATACATTTTTTACATCTGCCATTTCTACATGTTTTTATCTACTTCCTACATATACATACACGGCTGTGTGCGAGAGAGAGAGGGAATCAGTCTGCGCTTGGGAGGCCACTGAAATTTCATTTGTTCCTTTATGATCCGATCTGATCCAAATTCAATACTCTGATAGATATAGTAATATTCTATGATTCTGCGTTTTTGGTTTTCCCGTATCTTCAAAATTGTAGATTTTCATCATTTGTGGGGGCGGAAGGGGGCGTGGCCAAATTTTAAAACAAACTCGTCTCGGTTTGATATCACAGGAGCTTGGATAGAAAGTTTGGTGGTTATAGCTCTTATAGTCTCTAAGAACTAGGCTTTAAAAAATTCGATCAGGCATAGCGCCTACCCCTGTGTGTGAGAGAGAGCGAGAGGGAACGATGCATTTCGAAATGGTTTTCTTCATTGTGGCTATATTTATGGGTCGATCTGATCCAAATTCAACATTCTGATAGATATTATCATTCTCTACGATTCTGCGTTTTTAGTTTTCTCGTATCTTTAAAATTGTGCATGCCACAGATTTTCGTCCTTGGAGTGGGCGGAAGGGGGCGGGGCGAAATTTTGAAATACACTTGTAACAGTGCGATAGGACAGGAGTCTGGATACAAAATAGTGTTCCTCTAGCTTTTATGGTCTTTGAGCTATAGGCGCTAATGAAGACGGACGGACGAACAGACGGACAGACGGACGGACAGACAGACATAGCTATATCGACTCGGCTATTGATGCTGATCAAGAATATATATACTTTATGGGGTCGGAAACGCTTCCTTCTGGGTGTTACACACATTAATTTTTTGCACAAATCTAATATACCCCTTTACTCTTCGAGTACCGGGTATAATGATCTGGGAAATGCTATAAAACCGAATATTAACCAACATTTGACAACGATTTTCCCACATTTTTTTTAAATCTTTAATCTTTAAATTTGTTTAACTACTTTTTTTTCGTATTCTATAAACATATCATTCGTAGCCATGTAATTTTTGTTCATTTGATAATTTCTACTTTAGCATTAGGAGAAAAAATCATTTACGATGAAATGCAGTGAATTTATATGAAATTGAAATCTAATTATTTCGGAATGAGTAACTAAGGAATTTTCTTGAACGATGTTCTGGAGAACTAGTAGATAGCCATTGTATAAGGGGATATTCGTAAAACCGTATATTGAATGTCTAGGTGGAGAGGGTAAAGAACGCGTTGGTCGACTTACACCTTTAGACCATGTTAATACCTCGCAACTCGTGTTTGGGAAAATGCCTTCTTGATTACCCATCGTTTGGTTGAACTTTCTTGACCGAATCGAATTGTTTTGTTTTAGATGTCTAGCTCCCATTGTAGTTTCAGTAGGGATCCTTAATTATGATTATGTAGGTGAGAGTCAAGGTCCTAGCAAACCCACCCCACCCCGAAAGAGCTAACGGAAACATAGAGTCCCACCGCGGGGTGGATACCTTCGACTCAGTCTGTGAATATGAATGGAGGCCTGAGTGCAAATGCACTAGCTGAACGACTCGTCCCATATTCTCCCTAGACGTTTACAATGAGATTAACAATAAGAAAAACACCGTTCATTGTTTTATCTCTTTGACGCATCTCCAGTTTTCGGCATAGTGATTTTCTAAGTTTATCACTGATCTTTATACAAAGTGCACGCGAAATGTCAGTTATGACTATAAAATTGGTGCTGGCTTTCCAAAAAATTTGAAGTTGTTGATTCTCACAACCCAGCAACAATTGTTTAAGATTCAGACTACATTAATTTGCATACATTTTTATGCAATTCTTTTCGTAAGGACGCAGGCAACGTTTTTTGCGTGCTTGCATCTTTTAAAATTTCAATTAGCACTCCGGAAACATCAAGTTAATTATTAATCAAGTTAATTATTTAAATAATTATTTATTTATTTATTTGTACGTTATACCCATTGAGTTTCCGACATTTCTTATTGACACATTTTTCTGGTTAGCAAATTGACACTAAAAAACGAGAGGGAACGTTGTGAGCCGCGGCTAAGGTCGCGGCTCTATTTTAAACCCGGTACTCAGTCAGTCTATATGTGAGCCTACGATTTATGTTATTTATTATATGTTCGGAAAAGAGCAAGAAATTTATTAATTGCCATAAAAGGAAATTCAGAGACAAAAATAAAGTCGAACCATTTCTGTTGATGTGTGTGTGTATGAAGCTGGGTTGTATATGGTATGGACTGTTTTCTAGTGAGTTACTGCAAAGCAAGCGGTGCAACGGTGCTCTATCGAAAGAGAGTAAGAGATCTCCACCTACGATCGCCCACGCATCGAAAAGAGAGTGCTTTTGATACTATGTCGGTAGAACTGTACAGCCGATCATAATCTGGAGTCTTCGTTTGCCTTCCGACTTACCTACATCAGTTGCAGCCGACCGCGCTTCAGCCCGTCTTGCCCAGTAAATTAATACTAAGAGTTTTATAGTAAATTAAAATACGCAAGGCACAACGTAGCTTGTGGAGGAACTTCTGCTCGAACATCGAGAAAGTGCCTGAAACAGCAAGACTCAGGAAACTGCTCTCGAAGCAGCCCACCATAACCGAAGAACAGAACCCCCCAACAGATCTGATAACCCACACAAAAATCCAATGGGCCATAGATTCCTTCACAAGCACAAAAGCAACGGGACTGGACGGAATATCCCAGCCATGCTGCAGATGACCAAAGAGGTGACCACCCCATGACTTTCCGCAATATACTCGGCATGTCTAAGTACAGGCTATATCCCAATCCAATGGAGGACCTCTAGAGTTGTCTTCCTCCCAAAGGCAGGAAAATGCAGCCATTTTAGTCCCAAGGATTATAGACCGATAAGCCTCACCTCATTTCTACTAAAAACACTGGAAAAGCTGCTGGATCTAGAAATCAGGAAGGAGGTAAGAGGACTGATGTCTACTAGCCAGCATGCTTACACCAAAAGGAAATCGGTGGAGACAGCACTACATTCGTTAGTAGCTACCATCGAGAAAGCTCTCAATAACAAAAAATATGCACTAGGAGTATTCGTAGATATATCCATAGCATTTAATAACGTGGCTACGAACGCAATAATGGATCGCCTAGAAGCAACAAACATACACCCAGCAATCAACCTATAGATAAAGAACCTCCTGAGTTGTAAATGGGTGCAATCAGAGTGGGGCACCGCCTCCACGGTAAAGGGAGCACGCAGAGGCACACCTCAAGGTGGAGTCCTGTCACCCCTCCTGTGGAATCTGGTGGTCGACGACCTCATCAAGAGATTCGAGAGGAAGGCCCCAAAAATAACGGCTTATGCAGACGACATAAGTATAATTATAACGGGTGTATGTCCATCGACCCTCAGCTCCATAATGGAACGAACACTCAGGGAGATATGCGAGTGGGCGGACGAAGTAGGACTCGATATCAACGCGGACAAAACGGACCTCATCCTCTTCACAAAGAGGTACAAGATAGCGGCATGAACAAAAGGTACAAAATGTGCGGATTTGATAAGAATATAGTAAAATGGTAAAACAATAATTAATGTGAAATTAATATTGATTTAATATAATTTTATTGGCTGGTGTGCAAATTGGGCAATTATGATGGTCAGCAATTGCACCAGATCGCATTGTCAGCAGAATTCGCTGCCGAGGCGGGTTGTTGTTGACTCAGCTATGATGCTGAGTCGTGATATTTCCTTTTGACCGGGTGAACTTTATTTGTTTTGGTAAAAGTGTCATGTGTATTACATAATGTGTATGTATTTATGAAAGTGTCATGTATAATAATGCTTATGCATAATTCTTCGACTAGATAAATATATTTGTGTAATAATATTGTTTATGTATAATTCTCCGACTGAACATTCTACCGGACGTTGAACTGGTGTTCAATCATCGCGTAAGTTGATGGAAAGTTGGCGTGACCTTGGGGTAGGAGCTGAAGATCCGCGCCGTTCTTGGGTTGCTGTCCGCGGCTTCCATGATTGATACTTCTTCCGGAAAATGTAGCCAATAATCAATAGAATGATCATAGCTTAGGCAGCATAGGCAGCAATTTGGTGGTGCTGCACTCCGGTGATTTGGTGTGGCAGCTCTAGATGATTTATTGCTGCTAGTTGCTGGCGTAGATCATCAAGTTCTTGGAGATAGTCTGAAGTCTGGTTCGGCAGGTGTACCATTGGTGGTGAAGGAGATGTCACCTCTGAACTTACGTCTCCAAATCGAGTGTAGATTGATTTTACCTCGCTGTTTGTTGTGCTGAAGGTTCTTTTTTTTTTTTTTTTTTTTTGTAGAAAGTGTTGTTTTATTTTTAAAAAAATAAAAATAACATTACTTGCTGTAACTAATTAGCTACTTCTGTAATGGGCTGGAATTTAGTTGACTAAATCGTACTATTTGGCAGGTCTAAGGTTTTCATAGCCACCATTCACCGCTCTTACTTTTATAAGTGCTGTGTCTAAAAACGCTTGTTTCTTTCTCAAACAAGTGTTATCATTTTCCCTTTTTTCAAAGGGAATATGGAGCATCGTGTGATGCGGTTTTTTACAAATCCCACAAAACATTTCCGAATAGCATTACTTAAACATGTCGTGTCTACAACATCTTTTGCACAGGCGTTGCTTTTGAATAACCTGGCCTTTCTCTATCGGACTTCTCTTAAACATATAGCGTTGCATTATTGTATGGCCTGCCATTTTACACAGCGGACAACTTTCTTTAATGCTGCTATATTGCACCACCTTTTTCAGCGGTTTTATTTCTGCATCCTGCGATGAGTAAAGAGAAGTATACCGTTGTTCCAGAAATTCCATTACATCGGGCAATGTTTGAATCTCTTTTATCCTTTTTATATGACTTTCATATAATTGAAGGGCATCTTTATTAAATTTTCTCAAAATTATGGGGGCAAAAATCACATCAACTTCTTTTAATTGTGAATTTAACTTTATTAAATGTATTGACTTATTTATCGAGTCAGAAAACAATTTAATCTATTTTGCTGAATCGTTGTCTAGCATTGGAAAATCTAGCAATCGATTCAGCAGATCTGAAAATATTTTCCTTTTATTTTCATACCGCTTGGTCAGCAATTCCCAAGCGGCAATATAATTTTCCTTTGGCCCCGTTAATAATTGACCAACCATGCTTCTTGCTTCACCTTTTATCGCCATTTTTAAATAATTGAATGTAGAGATGTACTCAGCCCATCTCTATTATGAATTATTTCACTAAATAATTATGAAAACCCGTCCCACTCTTTTTCTTCTCCCGAAAATGTGGGTACTTCTGCCTTTGGTAGAACCGGAAAATCTTCATATTCCTTCCTTGCTACAGAAGCTTTACTAGCGTTAGCTTTTTCCTCCATAACTTCCTGCATCCTTATTTCTAAGTTGCTTAACATGTTCTGAATATCAAAGTCTAGCTCGGCGATCTGTTCGTCGAAGCTGTCATTTGTTTCATAAACATTATAGAATACCTCAACTTTTTTGTTTGGTCTTTTACGTAAGAATTCAAATTTGTCTTTTCTTAGGTTATACTCTCCATACTTTCCACAAATGTATCAATACTGTCCGATATTTTCTCAAGACTCTGGTCAACTTTTGGCTCCATATCTTCTTTCAAAGTTCCAGTCACCACTGATTCTAACTTTGCCTTTTCTACTTTCCCTTTCGTCAAAGTTTCAGTATTAGTTTCATCATAGCTCTTTTCTATGTCCTCTATATTTTTCATCATTTTAACAAATTGATTTTTCTTGTAGTAGTCATGATCGACTACTCCACATATTAATAATGTAGTGTTATTTGCTGCAGCCTTTTTTTGAGCCCTCCTAGCCTACAGATTACGTCACTAGTCAATATACCAGCTTCAATCCCTTTAACTTAATTTGCTGCTGCTGGTGCTCCTGCTGGTGCTGCTGCTAGTGCTGCTGCTGCTGCCGTTGCTGTCTCTGCTACTGCTTGATGCCGTAGTTGACGCTGCCGGGGATGCTGCTGTTGGTCGCTGCCGTAGTTGTTAATGCCGCTGCTGCTGTTGTTTGCCGTAGTTGACGTTGCCGGGGATGCTGCTGTTGGTCGCCGCCGTCGTTTTTGATTCCGCTGCTACTGTTATTTGCCGCTGCTACCACTGCTTTTTTGATTTTGTTGTGGCTTTCTTTTTTAAACACACACAAAATGTTCTTTTTTTTCCACTTAGTTAGTCGTTTTTATTATTTTTTTTATATTATTTGGCCGTTTGCATTTTTTTTCTTTATCGCTGGCCTCTACTTCACCTAGCACTTCCGATGTTGGGGATTTTATTTTGTTTTTGTTTTCAATATTTGTTCGATGTTGTAGGCCTCGAACACGCCACTTTCGCGTAATATTTTGTTTTACACGACAGAAAACAATAGATATTTTTATTATCTACTAAAAATACTGCCTGTATATACTGCCCATTACTACAAGAGGGAAAACCAGAGTTTTTTATTTTGCTACCTTTAGCTGTTGGTGTACTTGACACTTCTGCAGTCTTTAAGGAGCTGGCTTAACTCCGTGCTCTTACCACAGGGTGAAACAACGGAGAGTCTCGAAGGACCAAAATTTTAAGACCTTAAAAGAAAAGTAGAAACACTTGCGAGTTGAGTTGTAAATTCAAACTGATTTTTATTTCTCACAATTTGAACTTATATGTAAATTTTACTTCATGTCTAGGGTACGATTCTATTATTATAGCTTGACCCACGGAACATGTACATCGTAAATTTGAGTTCAATTATAAGTTTTTTTGGATAACATTAGCTGCATAAGTGGCTCTAGTCCACTTGACTCGGGTTTGTCTTGTGTGGCTTGAGTTCACAGATTATTTCTCCGCTCACACCCTAGCAGTCATAAATTACTTATTTTATGTACGTTCCTCAGTTATATATAGATCGGTTTTTGTGTTACCATCAGTGAACGTGTAATTTAATAATTATGTTCTGCTTGAACAAGCGGTGTGCGTGGTTTTTCGCCTGTCTCAAGGTTAGTTGGAGTCCAGAATTGTTCCATGAGTTTATTAACTCCCGTTGCCCAAATGTGCGAAGAACTGTAGGCAGACTTAATTTTTCCTGCTTTAATCCATCCCAATTTCGAATTTTGCATCAACGGGCCTCATATCTTAAGGCGATGTTGATTTGGGAGCAACAGGGAATAATAATGTTCTGCTCCGATGAGCATGTCGATTTTTCCTGGGTTATGGAAGTTCGGGTCCGCCAGTGGGAACTTTCTTGGTATGTTCAAGTTCACCGAATCGAATGCCTGAGCTGGTTGATCTGCTATTATTTGAGGCAGTACAAACGCTTCAATTCTTTGCGTGAAACCGCTGTGAAGGGATTTTATAAGCACATTTACTCGTGCTCTGCTGGTCTTTGATTGACCTCCAATTCTTTCTATGCGCAATGTTGTGTTATTAAGTTTAAGCGACAACATCGATGCCATTCATTCAGAGATCAAATTTATCTGTGATCCCGAGTCTAGCAATGCTCTGAATTTAGCAACCTGTCCGTTGGTAGCTTCTACTGCCACTCTTGCTGTGGCCAGTAGGTTGTAACTATTATTACTTGCTGCACAAACCATTTGTGCTTTTGGTTCTGTGGATGCGAATAATGCTGTCTCCAGATGCAGCATCGTGTTGTGCTTCTTGTCGCACTTGTGATTTGTTCTAAAACAATTAACGCACATTTTTTGCTTATGTACCCAGTTTAGTCGTTCTGCTGGAGATCTGGTGCAAAATTCCTTGCATGCGTAAAGCCGATGGTTTGACTTCTTGCAAAATGAACATAACGGTGCTTGTGCATGTCCTGTGTTTGCTGATGCGCAGGCCGAGCCTTTTGGCTCTTTTTTCAACGTTTGTGGCTTCCGACCACTTCCTAGAACTCGAATTCTCTATCCAATGGCTCTTTTGAGCTTCCCAATGAGTGCTCATACAAGGCCTTTTTTTTGACATCTAGTTTGTTTCTGATTATGGCAATCAATATTGGATCCCATGTGGATATGTTGATGCCGAGGCTTTTTTAGGGATGCAAGTGACTCTATTGTTGTTATGTACAACTCTTTCAATGACTTGGGATCGTCATTGATTGTACTATGTTTGTGGAAACGGTTCAGTACCGTATTTGCAACATCTCTGGGATTGTTTTATGTTTCATCGAGAATAACCCAGGCTAACTATCTAAGTTGTCCTCTTTTAGATCGATCTATCTTATCAATGTATCTTATCGCCAATGCCCTTTGAACGTCTTTTTCCAGCGTTAGGTACGATATTATGTCGTATCCGCCTGCTACTGGGTTCTCATATTCTTCATGAATGCTGAAATGGACTTCTTGTGCTTGAGTCCATAGTGATTTTATCAAATCACTTGAGGAACGTCCTTCCGCATTGAAAATAGTTTCAGATTGCGTTTTATGACTTCGACTATGGCCTTTTGTCAGCGACATAGTGAAGGCAATTTGCTGTAATCTTCATTTGATTGCTGATTGAGATCATTTGGGTTGACTTTCCCCAAGATTGCTTGATGACTTTTCTAGATTGTCAAGGTTCTCAGTATTTTCATATGTCATACGTAAGTCAATAGAGAACTTTATGTATTTTTCAGTTGTATCTTCCTCTCGAATTCTGGAGTCGTTTGTGTTGAAACGATTCCATGCATTTTCGTGTGCTGATATTTTGGCTTTAAAGTATGAAGCTGTTTGCTTCCTTTCTTGAGTATCTTTTTTGAAGTTTCGAATGCACTTCAAGATTTCCTCGCCGATTTCCTGCTGCTTATTAAATGCCTTTGTGGCGGCAGCTTGTTCCTCCTGCGGATTATCAATTCTGTCAATTCGTCCCTTTGTACTTCTGACCCGATGGGAGTGTTGTATTTGGCTTGCAGCTGGATTACACTCCGAATCGCAACCGTTGTTGGTCAAAGAAGTACAAGTAGACTTGAACTGTTGGATGGAGGGAGTTGTGCTAGTTCCAGTTGATGGAACGCACGTATAGCAGATAATGTTGACCGCTTGGTTAGCAATCGAACATAGATTTCTTGCTGTTGGCTTTTACTCTAAATGTGTCAGAATTGCCGAATTGATAGATGATATCAATGCTGTTTGTATGTGTCTGGTGCCGTTTGCGTCGAATCCTTTCTCTGTCGCCTTGTTGACAGGTTGTATAGGATGACTGAGGTCGGGGTCACCAAATGTTAGTGTGTGTGTGTGTGTGTGTATGAAGCTGGGTTGTATACGGTACATAAACCGTCTAAAGTTATGTCGTCGCAACTAGAACTTGAATCCGTTGGACTGCGGAGAGGGTATCCTGCGGTTCGCAATTGAGGATCTGAAGACACGGCGATAGCCTCTGATGATTGCGATGGAAAGGGTATCCCTTGATGTGCAAATGAGGGTCTGAGGCACAGCGACAGCCTCTGATGATTGCAGTGGGAATTGAGTGACAGGCAGCATTGGTACAGTTTCTGATACTGATTTTATTCAACAAAACTTTACTCTATTTACCGGTAACAAAAGGTCCAAAAAGTGCTGATTTATATTTTTTTTAATATGAGAGAGGGAACGATGCATTTCGAAATGATTGACTATATTGTGGCTATATTTAGGATCCGATCTCATCCGGATTCAACACTTTGATAGGGTTGGTAATTTTCTATGATTCTCTTTCAGTATATATGTATGTGAGCTTATTATGTAAGTTATGTAAGTTATTACATGTTTGTAAAAGGGACAAATTAAAATTAAGCCGAAAAAGAAAAAAAAAACTAAGTCGAACCCTATCCATTTTTGTTTGCATTTGTTTTGTACATCTTTCTTCTCTACATTTCCACATCTACATACGTCTTTACTACGACTCGTGGAAATGTGTGCGAGAGAGAAGGAATGAGAAAGCGCTTGGAAGACGTTTCGTGGCCACAGAAATTTCATTTGTTCTTTCTGGCTATAATAATGATCCGACCTGATCCAGATTCGGCAATCTGGTACATACGGTTATTTTCCATGATTCTGCGTTTTTGGTTTTCTCTTATAGTCTCTGAGATCTATGCGCTCATCTGGACGAATGGGCACAGCACCCACCCCGGTGTGTGAGAGAGAGCGAGAGGGAACGATGCATTTCGAAATGGTTTTCTTCATTGTGGCTATATTTATTATCCGATCATATCCATATTCAACATTCATTCTCTGTCATTCTGCGTCTTTAGTTTTCTCGTAGCTTTATAATTGTGTTTGCCACAGATTTTCATCCTTTGTGTAGGCGGAAGAGAGTGGGTCGAAATTTGTAAATACGTTTGTAATAGTGTGATACGACAATAGCTTGGACGCAAAATTTGGTTGCTCTAGTTCTTATAGTCTCTGCGATATAGGCGCTCATGAGGATGGACAGACAGATACTGATCAAGAATATATATACAGTATGGGGTCGGAAACGCCTCCTGGGTTTTACACACATCCGATTTTAGCGCAAATTTAATGTAACCCTATACTCTTCGAGTATCGGGTATAAAAAACTGGGACAGGAATTTTTCGTTTGCGTTTTACCGGCATCATGATCCACCAAACTGAACGAAATTCGCAGATTTATATCGAAAAAGTAGTTGATGCAAGGACTGTTTTTGAGCGGATTACGGAAAAGAGGCATTTATACTGTTCTTCGAGCCGGCGCCTGTTCTGTTAATTACAAATATTTTTTGAAATTATCGAAATATGTATAATAGTAATAAAAAGTAATTAACAGAGTAAACGCTGGCTTGAAGCCCGGTATAAAATGTAGGGGAGAGTAAGGTGTAGTGGTGGACACTTTGGTTATTTGCATCTATCTCTCTCAAAAATCAATATTTTTCAAAATTTTAAAAGCAGTCAGTTGCTGTCATCTATTAAGCATATTTCTGTAAAAAGCGGTTGTTGAAATTTAAATGGAGTAAAATTAAACATTTCTTCACGCAACCCATTAATTTTTTTTAATTTTCGAAATTTGTATGGTTTTGTGGTGGATTGGTATATCCCATTACAACATTATGTAGATGTCAAAATTATTTATTAAAACTACTGGAAGTAATGAAATAAGCTTGGAATAGGCTTGGCGTTATGTTTTGAACGTGTCGCGGACAAATTTTTAGGCGATTTCAAGATATTGGGCTTCATCGGATTTTGACCACGATTTGATTTTTTGGCTGGTGTTCCCAACTTCAACAGCCCAACTGATTTCAATACATCGTGTACAATATATACATGCAAGAAATGATCCGCCACTATACCTTACAAAATTTCCGCCAGAATACCTTACAAGCTTGTGTTGGAAATATGATGGAGTCAATTATCCAAAACTGTTGTTCAAGGCCTAAATAACCGTTCTAAAAACTTACCTGACTCAATTTTCAAAAATCTTCTCTCTGGCACTGTTAACACGCATATCCAATAACACTTTTTTTTTCACTACTTTTCCATTTAAAATAAGTTAGATTAAAAAGCACACGCCGCCTCATTAATACTACTGCATATAAAATGTCAGCACGATAAATACATCGACCAAAGAAATTTGGAGTTTCAGATGTGACGTTACATGCCAGATTTTACAAGTCCGCCACAATACCTTAATCTCCCCAATTTTATGTATTTTGTATTTCATATCGCAAAATTGAAAAGTATTGGTTAATGTTTGGTTAATTTCATAAACAAAAATATATATAAAATGTTTTGTAAAATGATGAATCAAAATTGAGCCCAACTTTTTGGAAAATGTGCTAAATTTTATTAAATACCTTAAATTCCTTAAAATCCACAAAATAATTTTAGACACATTTTTTCTTGGTGAAAGATTCCTAGAATTCTTCGCAGATTCCGATTCTGGTGGACGCTTATCACGTTTTTGTACTCTATACAAATTGAACCGCCCTAATGTACATACATAATGTACACGGAGTGCCACAGATTGTCAAACCAACCGAATTCCAACTGAGTTGCTTGGTTGGCTAGGTGCCACAGCATGCTGTTCTCGTACTATGACAACAGATTTTCTTAAATTTACTAAAAAAAACACAATTTATTAACAGAAAGTGATACAGTTCTGGAAAGTTTATTAAATTTCGGATTTAACTGCATTAGAATAATTGAAGAATTCATTTGTTTTAATGACTTTATTTCCATTTTACGAATCCTCATGTCAAATCTCTTGTGGAGTTGCCATTCGGTGTCGGCGTCTAAAACTCAAAGGATAGTCTGGCCACCTAGTTATCTAAAAGCTTACATTTTTTCGGTTTGCTCAATTTTGCATTTAATTGTTTTAAATTAAAGAAACAAAAAAATAACTTAAGTTAATTGCAAGCCGTGGCAAATTATGTGTGTATTTAATGAAAAAACTGCCGCTTCAACTATTTATATTAGGTGTTAACGTCCAGAATTACCGGGTTTTCACGTGAATGCCTAATAGAAAAATAGTCAAAAATGCCAGTCACAGACCATCGCAATAAACCTATGTTTGTCAGGGTTGTCACTCAAGCGCTATAACTGAGCGGGAACAGAATTCAAATTTTGTTATTTACAAATTGTTCACAAACTTTAAGCGGAGGGTGAACAAATACACTATTTCTGATAGATAATTTTATATAAAACTTTTTCTCTCAGATCCCTCACTACAAACAAAGAAATAAGCGAAGAATGACATTCCACAAAATATTTTTTTAAATACTAAAACTCTGTGCTACGATTCTCATTTTTGCGCTTGAACTTCAGTAGCACTTAAGGATTTTTCGGTTGATTTGACAAATCGCTCGAGTCAAAACCTCTCGAGATTTCTGTGGCTGTGGCCTATGATAAAGGAACAAAATCGAGCTTTTTATATCCGTAAATCAAAGAGTATATTTGATTCATTTAGATGTACAAAAAGATGTACGTCACAGCCAGCAGGACGCGCTTCCGATCCCAAAACTGACATACGTAAAGGACATGTGCAAAAACAATATAGCCATGTCCATCTGTTCGTCCTCTATAAAAGCTAACGCAACCCAATTTTGTGTTAAGACTCCATTGATATCACATTGTTACAAGAGTATTTATACCCGATACACGAAGAGTATAGGGGTATATTAGATTTGTGCTAAAAGTGGATGTGTGTAACACCCAGAAGGAAGCGTTTCCGACCCGATATTCTTGATCAGCATCAATAGCCGAGTTGATATTTTTTTCGTTATGTATAAAGGAAAAGAATTATGTCTAGGTATATTTAAAAATGATGTGTTGGGGAGTAGCAGGGTTACCAGGGTCTACTGCGGTATGACCATATAGGCTCTGCTTCGCATGGCCCGGGCTCTATGACCCTCCTATTTGGCCTCTTCTGGCTCGCTCATTCTCGCGTAGCCTGCTCATTACCACGATTACATAGCTGCACACCACGCTCCTACGGTGCATGCTCTGAATCCTCTGTTGTTCCGTCCCCACAAGCAGGGCAATCTCCGTCACTTTCGTGCCCAAAACGATGGAGATACGCTTTAAGGTAGCCATGGCCGCTCATGAGTTGCTTCAGGTAGAAATTCACGTAACCATACTGTCACGTGCACCAATCTTCTAGATTTGAAATGAGGGAGTACCTCAAGCTCACCGTCGTGGACTCGTTTCATATCCGTTGCCAATCGGCCATTGTTTTGAGCCGCGCTCGTCGACGGATGCTCTCTCGGCTTGGTGCAGATTGCGGTCCTCTCGCTTGCTCAGAGTAAATTTCCGCCGCTTGCTTTGCCAGCAGGTCGATCGATATCGTCCCAGCGATTACCATTGCTGCGTCGTCAGAAACCGTGCAGAAGGCATTGCATACCCGCAGGGCTCCAAGCCGGTAGGTTGGTTGGATACCCCGCATGTATGACTTGGTGTTTGTCGCCTTTGCCCAGATTGGAGCTTCATAAAGAATTGTTGCCCTTAGCACATTCTGCATTAGGATCCTTCGCCCTTGCTTTGGTCAACTTGTATTAGGAATTATCCGATTTAATGCTCTGCCCAGTTCAGCTGCTCTTTTGTTCGCCCGATTCTACTTTCCTACGGCTGCTTAACAGTACCACTTCAGTCTTGTGGTCGGCCAGCTGGAGCCCTGCGGAGTTGAGCCACTCCCATATTATCCGGATGGAGCGAGTGTCCTCTGTAAGTTTGAGGCGCAGGATGCCATCATACATCACGTTCCATAACAGGAGGCCCAGAACTGAGCCTTGTGAGACGCCACCCGAAACTTCGTATTTCTGCGGCCCCCGAAGTACGATGCGCATGAGCTTCCCTTTGACTCCAAACTCTGATAGTGCGACCAGCGTAACAACTACTTCTTGGTACCTCCCTTCCAACGCTTGCCTTCGATACCCTTCGAGGCAATGTCGACCACTGATGCTAGCGCGTCGACGGTAGAGCGTGCCCTGCGGAACCCATGCTGGCTTGGGGACAGATCGCCCTCACTCTGGATAGTTTGCTCTAGCCTCGAGCATATAATCAGCTCCAGGACTCTTCCCGCGGTGTCTAGTAGGCATATCGGTCTATGGGCCGAGGGATCTTTGAGTGGTTTGTCCAGCTTTGGGATTAGAACCAGCTTCTGCAGCTTCCATCTAATAGGAAACATCCCTTCGGCAAGACATCTGCTGTAAAGCCTACTAAACATTCCGGGATGGAGCGTCATGGCTGTCTTAAGGGCTCGATTCGGAATTTCATCAGGGCCCGGGGTGTTCTCATTGGGTATGTCTCTAGCTGCCGCCATGACTTCTTTCTCAGTGATTTCCTCTGGCACGGTCTGTCTATCATCGTGCTCCATTCTTGGTATGGCACCCCCTCGCGGCATGTTAAGGAATAGGGTCTCGACGATAGCCTTCATTTTATGTGCGACTGCTGGTGCTGCTGGGGAAAAAAGTGTGGGCATAAACACCATTTCATGTATTCGTTAACACACGAAAGTTGACTATGAATTCAGCCTGAATTCATGAAATGGTGTACAAATTAGGTAGCAACGCCCGGCGAAAAAAGTAAATAAGTGACGACGAAACAAGAAAATTAATAGAAAATGTATGTGGAATCAAAAAAAGATCCCTTTTGACTGATGCCGAGTTGACTGAGCTTCTTGCGCTGGTGAAGGAGAAAGATTTTCTCGCATTCATTTCCATTTCGCTTGCGTAAAAAGGGAGCTGCTGTCGAAGGCCAGGTCTATATATGACCCAATGCAACGTCAAGTGATGTTAATCTCTCCAGTAGAATTCATCCTCTGGCGTTGGTGGATATACATCCCCAATCTTCTGCCCAAGCGTTGCAGCGTGCGGCCAGCACCACGTTGGTTTGGCCTTTTGCATCCTCTGCTATTTCATCTAGGGCTGCTGCGAACTCAATGATGTGCAGGCTCGGTGGGAGGTAGCAGCTGTAGATCCAAAACTCTTCGACTTTTGCTCGTGCGAAATAGTTTGCGGACCGGATTGCGTACGGATTCCATCCGTACCGGCCTTGCTCCATAAACCCAGATCGCTTTTCCTGTGCTGTCCATTCTTTAATTACAGTTTTACCTTTTCCTATGAGGCTCGCTAACAATAGCAAAGTCCACGTTGGTCTTCTTTAACGTTTGGCTCATAAGGTTTAAGTCTGCCGCACTGTACTTAAGGTTTAACTGGAGGAACTTCAGTTTTTACGGAAGGTACGAGAGCCGCCTTGTGCCATTGGGCATCTCCTGCTGCCCGCATAATGGTTTGTTTCCCCTTGGAACGTTGCTGCTTTATGGACACTCCCGCCGTACTTGAAACAGTAGCCCGATCGATCTACGGCGCTTGTGCATCTCACAGCTATATATCCAAATTCCACGCATTTATAGCATCTCCGCTGGGCTCGTCTCTCACTGACCTGGCATCTGGTCCACCCAATTCTCAGTCTGCCCTCTTTTAGCAGTTCTTTGGCTACCATTGGTGGGAGGCAGAATACTACCTTTTGTGTCCCCGTGTAGGCCTGTCGCAGGCTTTTTACGTTGTTGATGTCCACGCACTCCTGGACAGCCTGGGTCGCGATCTCTAAGCAGGTCTCCTCTGTCACTGCTCTGACACCCGCGTTGACCTCCACCGCCTTACGGATATCCTCTTTGATTTCCTCGCTGCTACTACTACTTACGCATCTAGCAGCAGTTCTCCTTTTACTGTTCTGCTCACCCGGTTTACGTTCTTGCTGACGTCCTTCAGCATATCATCCTGCCGCTTGGTGACCATGCGAGGCATATCGCTGTATGTTAGGTCGCCTTGTGGTTGGATAATTATGGCGTCCGGCCTGGTTCTCCGTTCCATATGGATCCTCTTGGCCTTATGGCCGACAAGCTGCCATTTACAATGTTTATTGTCGTTGATAGCGCCAGCTTGTGTTGCGGTGGTGGGCGTACCATCGCCACTCGCCGCTGCGTATGTCAGGCCTGGGTCTGGGGCACCAACTGGTCGGAGACTCGGTTCCGCGTCGGTCCCCTATACCATTTAGGTGATTAGCTTCTGCTCTGTAGCGTCTCATGACGTACCCTCTTGAAGTTGCTTCCCTTATATTCTTTGCCAGACTTTTCCTTCGACAAGTTCTGCTAAAATTTAGCTGACATTTTTTTTTATATTTACTATACTTGCCGCGGGCTCCTTCATGGCAGTGTTCACTTGCCGTTCATCTGCCGCCCGTGCAGATTTAGGTGGTGATCTGCCGATAGTATTTCGCCTCCCAAATACTGCTTCCTCTGACATCTCACTTAGCTGTGAGCTCAGATTTTCCGTTCCTTTTTAGCCGATTCAATATATTTATTTTTCTATCCAAACTCCTGTGATGTCACCTCAATACAAGTGTATTTCAAAATTTTGCCACGCCCCCTTCCGCCCCCACACAGATCGAAAATCTGTGGAATGCACAATTTTTAAGATACGAGAAGATCAAAAATGCCAAAAACGCCGATTGCCGAATGTGGAACAGGTCGGTTCATTAATATAGTCAGAAGGAACAAATGAAATTTCAGCGGCTTATGCAACGCCTTCCCAGCGTTAGCTCAAAATGTGAACAAAAATGGAAATAGATAACATCTAATATTTAAAAACCTTCCTTAGGGTTCGACTGATTTTTTTGACATTTTTTTTTTGTTAAAAATGTAATTTGTCCTTTTTGCGAACAGCGATACAAAACCATAAGATGTATTGAATACATTACATGAGTGTGGTCCCGGGTTTTCCGTTGTTGTATATTAATCCAGGACGACAGGTTTTATAATAGACATATGTATAGTTTTATTCATTATTAATGTTTGTAATTCGTTGTAATTACAATGGTCGTTGTTTCTTAAGCTTACTCAGTTTTCTCAGTTATAATATTTGCGATCGTTATATGCATGTGTGTCAAGTGAGACTTTGGCACCGAATTAGTTGGCGTCGATCGTTGAGGCGCTGTTATCTGCTCTCTTTGCTCGACGTCCGCGTCTGGTCTCTCTCTATGTTACTCGCTGTGTTATCTCTACAGACTCTGTTGCTCTCTGTGGCTTCTCACCAAACCCCACATTCGGCCCTCCTGACATAGAGTTCGTCCCGAACTCCTTCATAAATTCGGCTATTCTAGATTTCTTAAAAGGACTTTTGCCTTCTCCTACTTTCTTTACATCCGTGCTTATAAATCTTAACCACCTTATAGGGCCCCAAAAATTTTTCTCTCAACTTCAGACCTGACTGAATATTTCTCTTGTCTCTTTTGTTAACTGCTCACGCTCTTCGTCCAGCTCATCTATAAGAGATTGATGCACTAGTACCTTCAACTCAGCTACGTCGACTATACGCATGTCTACTCCTGTTAGTAGCTTAAACGGGGTTACTTTTGTGCTTCTTGGTTCGATATAGTTAACTATCTGTTGCACTCTACCCACTCTACAAAATTCTCTTTCCATACTTATCTTTGACAGCTTCTGCACCACTATTTTATGCATTCTCTCGACCTGTCCATTGCCTCGAGGTACGCCTGTAGCTATTAACAAATGTTGCATCTTCTGCTTCTCACAGTACTCCTTGAATAAGTGTGATGTGAAAGCTGCTTCACGATATGTTACAACTCTGAATGGGTTACCAAATGATGCTGCCTGCCTCTCTAAACAATTTAACACTTCCTCTACTCTGGTACTGCGTGTCGGGTACAACCAAACGTATTTCGAAAACGCATCCACAATTACTAAAATGTGATTATACCTTTTCTTTGTCATCTCCATTGGCACGACGTGGTCAATGTGATAGGTAACTAATGGTTTATCACCCTTATCGATAGGGTTTAAGTACCCTTCTTGCCTGCCAGCTTTGGCGTTTACTAAAAAACACTCCACACAACTGTCTAGTGCTACTTTGTTCTTTAGCTTAGGAATAAAATAAGATTTCTCTATCATATCCTGTGTTGTTTTCACCGAAAAATGTCCCTGTCTGTGTGCAATCTCTATATTCTCGGTTTCTATTTGAGATGGAACAACTATTAACTCTCGGTTTGGGCCCTTAAATAGTATTTGGCTTGCTATATAATAATTTTCGTAACCCTGATTTTCCACCAGATTCTTGACCACACTTGTCCATTCATCTGCACTCTGTGCTGCCTTAAGTCTATGCATAACACTCTCTGTCAGTACGTAACAAGCCACTCGACTGAGTGCGTCTACATGTCGTATCTTCGATCCTGAACGATGTTCTATTTCATAGTCGTAGTCCTGCAAATACATCGCCCTCCTAGCTACTTTTAATGGCAAGTCTTTTTTTTTCATTGTCATGGTGAACGCATTACAATCCGTAATGATCTTAAGTTTCAGCCCAAGAACATACACACGCCATTTCATCAACGCACCTAAACTTTGTATCGCTTTTCTATCCTTTGGGATCGGAAAGTTCACTACACACTGCGTTTTCTCGCCACCGGGCGTTATAGTTCCGTTTTCCATAACATACCCCAAGAATTCTACCTTACTTTGAAAAATTTGGCCCTTGCTCCAGCTAATATTCAAACCATTCTTTCCTGCCACCTCCAGTACTCGCTTTAACTTCCGTAAACCTTCCTCAATATCTTTACTTGATATAATGATATCGTCCATATTTACGAAAGCGTCACCATTCTGAACTAATTATCTCATTACTGCTACTATGAAACGGGTAAAACTTGCTGACGAATTCGAAATTCCAAACGGTACAAAAAGGAATTCATAGTGTCCTTTCTGCGTACAAACGATGTATATTTTTGCGACGTCAATTCCACGGGCACGTAGAAAAAACCGTTAGTTAAATCTAATGTAGTAAAAATCAAAGCTCCTTGCAACTTTTCGATAACATCCTGCATCTGTACCATCGGAAAGTTATCCCGCACTATTTTCCCATTCAATCTGTGATAATCGCAGCATAGCCGTTTCTGTCCATTCTTCTTTGGCACTAACACGATCGGAGAGGCATATTCTGATGTACTGGGCATGATTATTTTCTGCACCAACCATTCGCTAACCTGCTTGTCTACTATATTCTGCTCGCTATAAGCTATACGTCTAGGATGCTGATACACAGCACAGTTACACAGTTAACACAATTTTCATCTCTATAGGGCAGTACGCATTTGGACTTGGCTTGTACTCTTCAATTACTTTTCTTACTTGGACTCTTTGGGACTCTTCAATTACTTACTTACTTGTACTCTTCAATTACTTTTCTTACTTGGACTCTTTGGGAATAATGCAAATGTGACAAATCAATATCTAAAGCTTCGCTCTGCTCCAAGCTCGCCATATACAAATTCTGAAACTCATTCATCAACTCCGTGGATGAATTGACATTTTCCCTTTCATCTTCATGTTTCTGAACATTGCCCGCAGTGTACACTTCAATTTCTGATCTGAGAATCAATGCTGTTCCATCTTTTGTCACCTTCATGTCTACGCTCTCTAAAATAGTTCTACCTAATATAGCATCAAATGCCATATCTTCGTCTGCAATTACACGAAATTCTACTATCAAGTCAACGTCATCAACTCGCACCAGTATTGTGATGCTGCCAAAAGTCACAATTTGGCATTCACCAATTCCCGTTAAACACTTTTCTCGTCCTGTCAGTTTTCTATATCTAAGCTTAAAAAAAATTTCAGCTCCAATCCTGAAGAAGTGAGCGTGCTTGATGGCCTTGTCCCACTCTTCTCTAGAACTAAATTAGTTTCTTTTTCCTGTTTCATTGTCATCTCAACCTTGCATTGCGCAGCCTTATGTCCTAGCTGGTTGCATCTAAGTCACCTGTTATCCTTTTTTGGACAGTCCCGCTTAAGATGCGCCTCATCTCCGCAGCTGGAACACTTCTTAAGCTTTTCTGCTCCTTTCACTCACTCTTTTTCTCCTTTGTTGAAGTGTGCCTCAAACTTCCCTTGTGGTCTCATCAATCCAGACATTTTCTGGTATGCCTCGTTTTATGCTGTCAACTGTCTCATATTCTTAGCTTGAAACAGTAAAGCCTTCTTCGCACTAAAATCTAAAAAATATTCGATTAAGCTTTCATCATCCATATCGATTGGTTTTGCCAACTCCATCATAGCGTACAGATACTCGTGCAACGTTTTACTCTTATTTTTCAGCCACTTACCTAGCCTACGATATACCTCCGCTGATGACACCTTCACACCGAATTCGTCGATCAATGCACTCTTCAAAGCGTTCCAATTACGAACATCTCGTTGACTCCGCATAACTAACTTTGCTACCCCACCGAGCAATTGTTATGCATAAAAGAATACCTGTAATTGGTTCCATTCCACCGTGAGTGTGCACTCTTCGAGTTCTTCGATCCACTGATTAATGTCTGGTGAAATAGTACACGGGAACTGCGACACACTGCCTTCTACATACCTACTACATACCTACCCAAATTAGGAATTTTTGCTTGACGCCTCTGACCAGATCCAATTGGATTTTCACCTCGCCTTTCATTTCTACCTGCCTGTTCATAATAATTCTACGTTATCCTCATTTTCAACCTCTTCGACATCCTCATCCTCCTCTTCATCAGTGTTTTGATTAGCTTGAAAATCATAGTAAGTCAGCAGTCTGTTTTGCAATGCCGGTTTTCTTCAGTTTCTACATTAACCTAACTCGGCTAATTTAACGCGCAAGTCTGCTACCAACAGTGCCAAAGTCTCGTCTCTATTTATTTTACAACTTGTATCAACAGTAATAAGATAAAAATTGGAAATATGCCGCTCGCTCGGCAAAATACAGTTTTAGAACATCAGAGCTTCACAAGCCTTACAATATTTAACAGTTCTTCAAATTTGTTGTTAATTATTATGTTATGTTATTGCATATGTGAACTTAATGTTATGTTAATTTCTACTGTTATGGTAACAGCACGACTGCCAAATGCAAAATGTTGTCTGTCTTTGTTCCAATTCGTGAACAACCTTGCCTCGCTCTGCAATATTCCGCTACCACTCACCCCTACCAACTAATTTCAGAATGTTTTCGTTGTCGTCGCACCAACACAGCTCCAGAAATTTGTCGTCGTCACACCAACACAGCTCCAAAATTTTTGTCGTCGTCACACCAACACGGCTCCAGAATTTTCTCGTCTCCTTTCCCCGATGTTTGCCCTGACTTTAAACGTTGCGATCTGCCAGCTACTTTCCCTGCTCCACTCTTTCTACTTGGTCCAGATGTCTACCGCCAACGATCCTGCCTATTGCACGTTGCTGATCATCCACCAAGTCTTGCGCTGCCTCCAGATTCGGTACTTGGGTTGTTTATCGCCCTCTCCGCTGCTCACGTCATTCCTCTCGATTCTGTTTGCTTTTGGTTTTAAAGTTATTGACTGCTGCGTCTCTTTCAACGCGCGCACTGCCTTGTCAAACTCGCCGACTTTTTGCTACAGACTTTTTGTCTTGACCAGCCGCTTTTCTTCTTGTCCAGCACTTGCGACCTGCTAGCTACCTTCTCTGCTCTACGCTTCTCACTTTGTCTAGATGTTTACCGCCAACGATCCTGCCTTTTGCACGTTGCTTCACATCCAAAAAGACTTGCCCTGCCTCCAAATCGGTTACTGGGTTTCTTTTCGCCTTCTCTGCTGTTTCCTTTTAATTCGGTTTTTGGTTTTTTACTCCTATTTATCGTAGCGTCTGCTGCCGTCTCGCTCACTCTCGTACCCTTTTGCCAATTGTCTTTCGTCTGAATAACTGCGCAGTAGAGTAGAGTTATGTACGTTTTTCTAGAATGTTCCAAAACAACGGCACCGCAATTCACTAAACTCTCAATATTTTAAGACACAACTTCAGTTTGATGACTTTCCATGTGTCGACGTCCGCTTCTAGTCTCTCTCTCAGTTACTCGCTCTGTTATTGTTTTTTATTGTTTAAAATTGTTTAAAGTTTAGCAATGTGCAGTTAAACTGTAGGGAGAAAAATTAAATGATAAGTGTGTATCCTACGAGACTTAGGCAAGATACAAGATAAACTTAAAATATAATTTAAAATTATTACAATATGTTATTCCTTAGGATAGATTTGACCGTGTTAGAACTACAATCAAAGGAGAACAGATAAAAAAATTTGTTATAATTTCGGCAAAGGCTACGGAAAGATTCCTGATCTGAGTAGTTAGAAAGGCAGAGTTGAAGGTGGAGAGGAAAGTAATGCCTAGTCGGACGGGATGGGACAGCAAAACTAATAAGACTTATAAGGACAGATGATTCCACCTCACCGGAGAGAAGCTTGTGGAGAAAAAGAACTCCATGACAGATCCTACGGGACTTCAGAGATTGGAGGTTTATGAGGCGCAGCCTGCTTTCGTAGGAAGGGAGATGTATTACAGGGTCCCAATTAAGTGCACGGAGTGCAAAGATGAGACATTTTTTCTGCACGGATTCAAGCATATCTTGAAATTTTTGGTAATGTGGTGACCAGACACAGGAACCATATTCCAAGATAGGCCGGACCAGAGAAACGTATAAGACTTTATTGGTGTAAGGGTCAGTAAATTCCTTAGACCATCTTTTGATAAAACCAAGAACTCCTTTGGCTTTATTCGAGATGGAGGAGATATGACAATTAAAAGAAAGATTTGGAACAAAGATGATGCCTAGGTCATTAACTTTGAACTGGCGTTCTAGGATACAACTATTGATGGAGTAGTCAAATAGGTATGGCTTGATGCGGTGAAAAGTCATGACATTACATTTAGAAATGTTCAGTGGAAGAACGTTAATAAGGCACCAGTTATTAAGAGCGTCAAGATCCGATTGCAGAGATAACGGGGACGCAGAGTCTTTCTAGGAAAAACATACTTTAACATCGTCAGCGTACATAAGGACACGGGAGTGAGATAAGACTAGAGGAAGATCATTAATGAACAAATTAAAGAACAGGGGGCCCAGATGGCTACCTTGAGGCACACCCGATGTAACAAGAACAGGTTTAGATAAAGAGGAGTTGAAGCGGACACGCTGAGAACGATTACAAAAGTAAAAATTGGTGCAGAGGAGGAGATTAGTCGGAAACCCAAGGAGAGATAGTTTATGGATAAGGAGATTGTGATTAACAGAGTCAAAGGCTTTACTAAAATCAGTGTAAACTACATCAGTTTGGCACTGATAAGCAAATCCAGTAGTTACGAAGGAGGATAATTCCAGGAGGTTAGACGTAACTGAGCGACGTTTTACAAATTTTAAGAATTGGAAATATGCCGCTCGCTCGGCAAAATACAGTTTTAGAACATCAGCGCTTCACAAGCCTTACAATATTTAACAGTTCTTCAAATTTGTTGTTAATTATTATGTTATGTTATTGCATATGTGAACTTAAAGTTATGTTAATTTCTACTGTTATGGTAACAGCACGACTGCCGAATGCAAAATGTTGTCTGTCTTTGTTCCAATTCGTGAACAACCTTGCCTCGCTCTGCAATATTCCGCTACCACTCACCCCTACCAACTAATTTCAGAATGTTTTCGTTGTCGTCGCACCAACACAGTTCCAGAAATTTGTCGTCGTCACACCAACACAGCTCCAAAATTTTTGTCGTCGTCACACCAACACGGCTCCAGAATTTTCTCGTTTCCTTTCCCCGATGTTCGCCCTGACTTTAAACGTTGCGATCTACCAGCTACCTTTTCTGCTCCACTCTTTCTACTTGGTCCAGATGTCTACCGCCAACGATCCTGCCTATTGCACGTTGCTGATCATCCACCAAGTCTTTCGCTGCCTCCAGATTCGGTACTTGGGTTGTTTATCGCCCTCTCCGCTGCTCACGTCATTCCTCTCGATTCTGTTTGCTTTTGGTTTTAAAGTTATTGACTGCTGCGTCTCTTTCAACGCGCGCACTGCCTTGTCAAACTCGCCGACTTTTTGCTACAGACTTTTTGTCTTGACCAGCCGCTTTTCTTCTTGTCCAGCACTTGCGACCTGCTAGCTACCTTCTCTGCTCTACGCTTCTCACTTTGTCTAGATGTTTACCGCCAACGATCCTGCCTTTTGCACGTTGCTTCACATCCAAAAAGACTTGCCCTGCCTCCAAATCGGTTACTGGGTTTCTTTTCGCCTTCTTTCCATGCTGGGATTCCGAGAACAGGGAACTACAAAAGTGCTGCAGCTGAGAAGTAATGATTTTTTCAAAAAGTTTAGGAATGGCAAATAAATTAGATATACAACGATAATTAGAAACATCTGATTTCGAGCTCTTTTTGTGGACAGGGATTATGTAGGACTCCTTCCAGATGATTGGAAAATCGCTTAACTCTAGCGACAAGGTGAAAAGTTTTAGAAGGGGCACGCAAAGAGAATCAGCACAAAGTTTAAGAACGGCACTGGGGACCAAATCCGGACCAGTGGAGAACGAGAACTTACTCGATTTTAAATTGGTTAGCAGGCAGTTATAATCAATGAAGCGGGAATAGATACAATTTGAGCTCTTTAGCGGAAAAGTATAAGAGTACCTGGTACGATGGTCGGATGTGGAGGCCAGAATAGAGGGAAGGTTCATTGAGGGGACAGAGTAGCAACGTTGAAAAAAGGAAGCGAATAGATCCGCAATGTCACAATCATTGTTAGCAAAACTACCATTTAAGTGTAGAGATGAAGGAAATTGAGTAGAGTTACGTTTAGAGTTAACAAACCTGAAGAATTGTTTAGGATCGCGTTTGAAGTTAAGCTTGCACTTGGCCAAGTACTTATTATAGCATAACGTATTAAATAGGGAAAATTTAGATTTAGCAATTAAGTATTTAGAAAAGTCCGATTGCGAACCGGATTTAAAATTCCTCAGGTTGATTACCCTCGGGGTGAACCAAATGGGGCCAGAAGGATTTTTCAAGGGGGTGACTAAAGGGACATAAGTAGAAAAGATGGAAAATATGGTGGTATAGAATGCCTTAGTGGCAGGCTCTATTTCGAGGTAGTCGTCGAGGAATGCCCAATCGATCTGGGACAGAGCAATATTCAGAGAGAGAAAATCGGCTTTTTTAAAGCAATAGATAGGCGAGGGCTTAGGGAACGATTTGATAGGCCCAGAAGAAGGCTACTTTTTAAAGGTTGTTTCTTCTGAAGTAACCGAATGTCCGTTACAGCCTCGTGACAGAAGATCTGCTGGGTTTCAATGAGCTGGCCATTTTCCATCAGAGGTCAAATCCTGGATCTCGGACACTCTGTTCCCAAGAAAGGTCGACAAGGTGACTGAGTGTTGTTTCAGCCATTTCAATAAGAGCTGTGAGTCGCGTCAAAAATAAGTCGTAAGGGTGTGTTTACTAAATATGGCCTTGATTTTGTTGTAGAGTTGTAGCAAGTAAATGTGCTCCGCAAGTCCAAGTTTCGGAATACTCAGTGCGCACGTAAACACAGTAGCCGTATGCCCGAATCGATGCGTCGCAAAATCCATGTTTTTGAATACTCCAAGCGTCGGGCTGCAAACAGAAACGAGGTACCGCTAGTGACGATATTGAGTTCAACGATTCTAGAAAATTGATCCTTGCGCTGCTTAGATTTTAGGGAAAAGACTCGTCCCAGTCAAGTTTCAGTAGCCACAACTCCTTAAGAATGATCTTAGAGACAACGACTAGACGTCCATTATGCATTCGAATCATCCAAGCGCAATGGATGATGAGTCGACCAAAGAAATAAATATTTCAGAGAACTCAATTAGTAGCAAACTCGGCGTAACTTGGGCTTCTGTCAGTTTTTCTCTGATTTCAGTTTCAGAAGGGTGTCTATGTCGAACTACGAGTTGCGAGAAACGGGGCAGACGCCGTTCCATATTTCACTCTATTGAGCTGGTAGGTTTGAAGATCCTCATTTGGGGACCCTCACCAGAAAATATACTGGAAACGCAGCAATTGCAGGTACAGTTCATCCTGGATGGTAGGGCCAACTAAGAGTAGATCATTATGTGACTTTTGAGATGATGTACGGCAAGACGAGTCAAATACGACTCTTAGATTAGTCGAGGTACTGCTTGGCTTGAGAACGAAATGGTGAGGTATATAAGATTGTGGCTCCTCCAAGTTAGGATTCGGTACAAGGGACATATGGCCCCATGAAAGATGTATACTGCAAGCGACTTTTCGGGAGAAAAGCGAGATGTCTTTCAAGGGCAAAGAAACGATTTCGAGCTGTATCGACCGAACTTCTAAGACATCATGGGTCTTCTTGGAATGGCAAACGAACGACATTTCGCCCAAAGGCATCCTTATGTGTGGTCTTTTATAACGTAGGAATATTGGGACCAATGCGAATCTGACCAACAGCTTATGCTTAAGCTTCGGTTCCAAGTAACAGATCAATACGCCTAGTCATATAGAATGATTAATCTGCCAATGGAGTATTGGCAGGTAGATTCCAATTCGATATGTCGATCTCACTGTCTGGCTGGTATGCAATATTGGCTGTAATTCCAAACTAAAGGTCGAGCTGATAGCCAGATGTACGCGACTTACTAGAGGTAGTCGTACGAGCCTTCAAATAAGTACGGGAATCTCCTATACTACGAACACCAATGTGGCGTCTTTCACAACAAAGGCGAAGTTTTTGTGCAGAGTATTTGATTACATAGTTAACAATGCTCTAGCAAGTTTGAATTCACCTGATAGGCTTTTTACACTGCCGCATCATTGTCGAAGGTGCGGAAAAATTATGCGAGGCGTTTACACCTAAGCCGCATCTTCTTCACATCATTTTGTCTGCTGTTCGGGCTGCTTAAGTAAACAAACATTGTGAGTAAGAAGAAGAGACGAAAATCATTTTTATTGAAATTTAAAGAAATTATCAAAATAATGGGCGATTTACTTTATAATTTGGAAAACGGTGCATTTGGGAGTTTTACTACGAGCACCCAATTGTTTATGGAGTTTGTTAAGAAGGAGTCCGATGTATGTGAAGCTATCTTTGCTCTATCAAACAAAAATTGTGTGCTGACGACTTTAATTTTCAAGTGGCACTTGTAAAGTTGGAATCAGTGCATCCCAAAAGATCTTTGTAAGTTGTTGTGTTACCATTTTGTTGTTTGCTATCCGATTTCTATCAATAAAAATTTAATTTAAATTAATTTGATCATCTGCTGAGACGTCCATTTAAGAATGTGAAGCACCTTGATGAGAGTGCGTAACGGCCGTTTACCAAGAATGTTGCGACGGTGGAAGTCCCGGTTCCGTATTTGATGACTGCTTTGCTAACGATGGGGTTAATTGTTGCGGCTGAGAGTGATGAAAAGTTGAATAATGAGTCTGATTACAGGTTCGGCAACGATGAGTAGATGAACATTGTGCCACTCTGTCACCGTTGCAAAGACAATTGATGCAGAGACCGAGGCGATTTACTTTAACGAACCGTTGGTTTCTGCTCATAGCCTTGAACTGCGCACAATTAGTAACATTATGGCCAGAACTAGAACAAAGAGTACACGACGATTAGTGATGGCAAACGATGAATTTACGTGGGGCTTACAATGACGATTGGGTTTAATGTTTTTAGTTTTGAGTTGCGACGAAATACCAGCCGAGTTTCCCGACGACTGAATAAATTGACAAAGGCGTTCCACAACCTGTGTGCATGTTAGCCATGTCGGCAGCGTTTTGTAGTCCGCATTTCCGGATCACACTTGTCCACAACAATGTATATCAACATAGCTTGAGCGATGACCTCCGGTTTGCCCATGGACTCCAACGAGCTGTAGATAGCGGAGGCCTTATCGAAAAGTCTGCAAATTTGTTGACAGCTCGACATTTCGATCGGCTGCAATACGAACAATGCTGATGCATTCTAGAAATATAAGAGTTAGATTATCATACCGGCTTTTAAGTTTTTCTAGGGTCTTCGGATAGTTTTCGCTGGTAACCTGGAATGCCTGAATTGTGTCTAATGATGGCCATTGAGGCAACTGAGCAAATAGTTAAACCTTTCTATATTTTAAAATCCATACTCACGTACAACAAGTTATTCGAACGAATTAATGAAATTTTTATAATTCGCATAAGATCCGTCAAAGGTCGGCAGCGACAACTCCGGCAGCGATGACTTCACTGGTGGTGGATGATGGTCCGGCCCAACTATGCTGGTATTCAAATCTCCTCCCATTTTGTCCTTTATGGATAGCTTGATTGCTATGTATGTATCCTACAAATCTGCCCGTCCTTCATCATTTCGATTAAAATCTTCAATGTCAGCCTGTACATTTAAAACCTTCTTGAAGTATGTTTCCAAGATGCTTAAATGATAGCGAAGCTCATCATTGCAAATCGTTTTGCATTCAACCACAGATTTGATCCGAGATATATTACAACGGTGAGAGCGACGGCAGCCGCAAAGCTTGAGGCAGTTCCAAGAAGAGAGATTCAGAAAAAAATTCCAACGACGCACAGTGGGACATCAGACGAAAAGAGGTGGCAAAAGTCGAAGATATTTTTGAGGGCTTTGAATAAACTGAAGACACGTATCTAACAGAAAATTTCCCAGAGCTTTCAAAAATCTAAATTTCAATATAATCAGACTTTTAATTTAGGTAATATGAGCATTCAAAGTTGAAAATTATTTCAGTGTGCACATTTTTATTCAACTTTTTTTCACTTGCTGCATCTTTGAGGATGAATTAAAAGTAAACTACGTTACGTATGATTCTGTTTTAAGTGTTTCCATTTAGGTATATTCATTTTTATTAGTAATCAATAAAAACCTATACTGTTGCATGGACAGTAATCAAGAAAAACGTATTTTCAAAACCATCTAATTTATTAGCTGTTTTTCAACGTTAACTTGACTTTACAAAAAACGTTCATCAAATTTTTCCAAAACTACGTTACGTATGATAACGTATGATACGTAAAATATCTCGGGAAGTTATGAAGTTTTTTTGTAAAGTCAGGTCAAAGTTTAAAAAGTCAACAAATTAGGTACTAATGAATCCATATACTCAGGTACACTCCACATTTTAATAATTTTAAATTTAACGCTACCTAAATTATGTCGATGGTTAATAATGAATTCATATATATGTATATTGCATTCCTTTTTTTGAGCACTCTAGTCTTTTTTTGACTTCTAAAGCATATAGTTGCGTATAAGTTGCAGTGAATACAATTTGTAAACATAATTAACGTGAAAATGGCTATGGATAATACAAAGTCATTGGAGATATATAGAACTTCAAGCACATTAAACGAATTTGTGGAATCTGTTCTTAATGAATTGAATTTAGTATCGTACAACCCCGAGCAGTATACAAGTATACGAAAAAAAAATTACCACTATTCATTATACCCGGTACTCGAAGAGTAAAGGGGTATATTAGATTTGTGCAAAAAATTAATGTGTGTAACACCCAGAAGGAAGCGTTTCCGACCCCATAAAGTATATATATTCTTGATCAGCATCAATAGCCGAGTCGATATAGCTATGTCTGTCTGTCCGTCCGTCTGTCCGTCTGTCCGTCTTCATTAGCGCCTATAGCTCAAAGACAATAAAAGCTAGAGGAACACTATTTTGTATCCAGACTCCTGTCCTATCGCACTGTTACAAGTGTATTTCAAAATTTCGCCATGCCCCCTTCCGCCCACTCCAAGGACGAAAATCTGTGGCATGCACAATTTGAAAGATACGGGAAAACCAAAAACGCAAAATCATAGAGAATGATCATATCTATCAGATGGTTGAATCTGGATCAGATCAGATGATAAATATAGCTACAATGAAGAAAACCATTTCGAAATGCATCGTTCCCTCTCGCTCTCTCTCACACACAGGGGTAGGCGCTATGCCTGATCGAATTTTTTGACGCCTAGTTCTCAGAGACTATAAGAGCTTAACCACCAAACTTTCTATCCAAGCTCCTGTGATATCAAACCGAGAAGAGTTTGTTTTAAAATTTGGCCACGCCCCCTTCCGCCCCCACAAAAGACGAAAATCTACAATTTTGAAGATACAGGAAAACCAAAAACGCAGAATCATAGAAAATGACCATATCTATCAGAGTATTGAATCTGGATCAGATCGGACCATAAATATAGTCAGAAGGCACAAATGAAATTTCAGTGGCCTCCCAAGCGCAGACTGATTCCCTCTCTCTCTCGCACACAGTCGTGTATGTATATGTAGGAAGTAGATAAAAACATGTAGAAATGGCAGATGTAAAAATTTATGTTAACCAATATGGAAACATCTAATAGATCAAAATCTCCGAAAAGGTTCGACTTAAATTGTTTTTTTTTGGCTAAAATTAAATTTTTTTCTTTTGCGAACATGTAATAAATTACAACAAGCTCACATACATATATACTGACTGAGTACCGGGTATAAAGTAGAGCCGCGGCGCAGACGCGGCTAATAACGTTCCCCCTCGTTTTTATATTAAAAAGAAATGGTAGGGCGCATTCCGTAAAACTGACTTCTTTAATAGCAAAAACGCAAACTGGTTGATTGGAAACAGCTTGCTATATGATGCACCCTCCACCTCCACAGGACGAGACACAGGAAGACCAACAAATGGATGACTGTTCAGATTATACAAGAAAGAGAAAACTTGTAGATGCAACATGTCATATACATACGGATCATTTATCAGAGGCACTGAGGCACAGAGGCAGAAAAGGAAAACAAGAGGTCGTGTATTACAAAAGCTGTTTCTAATGCAAGACCGGTGAGACTTGACAGGATCAAGGATAGCATCCTCACGCCACCGAATTCACAACCGAGGAAGTACACATTTGAAGAGGCTTTAGCATTGTTTTTGGATTTGGAAATGTATAAGGAGAAATATTCAATATTGCGGAATTCCTTAATCCATCATAATGTAAACATTCTGCCTGAATACAGAAACATTACACAAGCAAAACTAAAGGCAGTGCCGGAATCAACAATAACTACAGAGATATCAGCGGAAGTAAAACTTCAAGACCTGATGGAACATACTGCGAAACGGCGCATTGAGAGTTTACCTCACCATCAGATTGAGAGTCTTCCGCAAACTCTCACATTGCTCAGCAAATGGGGCTGTGATGGATCTTCAGGGCAAAGTGAATACAAGCAAGCAATATCCACAGACGATAAAGCCATAACAGATTCTAGCATGTTTATGGCTTCTCTTGTACCCCTGCGGCTTGAATCGGATACATCGGAATATTGGAAAAATCCGCGACCTTCGTCTGCTCATTATTGCCGCCCTATATTATTCAAATACGCCAAAGAATCTTCGTTTTTAACAAAGTCCCCAGTAAAAGATATTAAAAACCAGATTTCAAATATAAGGCCGGTAAAATAATCAAGGAAGAAAAAACCATTTTTGTCAACTTTGAATTTTTTCTTACAATGATTAATGGAAAAGTACCTAACGAACTAACTAATACTAAATCTACCGTGAAATGTGCGTTTTGCAAAAAAACACAAAAGGATTTTAAAAATTTTGATGATTCCAAATATGAATATGGTATTTCCCCATTGCATGCATGAATAAAATGTATGGAGTTCATTTCAAAACTTGCATATACCATTCCGCGAGAGGGAGAATTTTTTGACAAGAGCACGACAGCTAAAGAAAAACAAAACAATAGGAAACAAATTATTCAAGAAAAATTCGTTGAAAAACTATCACTGAAGGTGGATTGCCCCAAACAAGGATATGGCAACACAAACGATGGAAACTTATCACGGACATTTTTTGAAAAAGTTGAAATTACTGCGGAAATAACTTGTGTGGATGTTGACATAATCAAAAGATTGGGTGTCATTTTGAATGTTTTAAGCTGCAAGGAAAAAATTAACACCCACAAATTTGGTGAATATGCCTCGAAGACTGCAGAGCTGTTACAGGAAAAATATCCTGAAAAGAAACTTACTCCTACGCTTTATTAAATTTTGACACATGGTCAATTTTTAATTGAATATCAGAGCTTAACAATTGGAGAGATGTCAGAAGAAGCACAGGAAGCGAGAAACAAGGATTACAAGAAATACAGGTACATGAATACTTGCAAGACATCACGAAAACAGGGATCTTTTCAACATGCTAGCAGCCTCTTCAGATCCATATATTTCATCTATCAGACATGCGAGATCTCTAAAAAAATCGGAAAATAGTTATTCTTTAGAAATGTTAAGTTTGTTAGATATTCCTTCCTCTAAATTGGAAGTGGAGGCATATATTACAGAAAAAAATAAATTAGACCAAATCCTAGAAAAAAAATTTTTTTTTTTGTGAAATTGAGATTGAGCTAAAAAAAATGATGTAAAATAATTATGTATAGTAAAATTGACCAATAAAAACAAATTTAAATTCAGCACATTACATAGGAAAATATGCACCGGCAAAGTTTGGCTTTTTATAGGTAAGCTTCTAAACAATGTAGCGCCACGTAATATTGCATACTAAATTTTGGAAGATTTATCTTTCAAATGTTGCTTATTTCATGAAGATATCTTCATGAAGATATCTTCATTCGTTCAGAAGTTATTAATTTAGCAAGCTGAAATGGCAGAATTTTCCACTGTGCGACGGCAATGAAAGTGAAACGAAAACGAATCGGTAGAGTTCCACTAGATAACTGCGCCGATCTCTGAACCAAAGCAGGCAGCTGCAACGTAGACGAAACGAGAGTGCAAGCGCCGTTGCTTGCGTTGTGGGTAACCAGCGAATGACAGAAATAACCGAGAACGTTGAGAGCAAGGCGAGAGACGATAGAGAACACGGCTTTCGGCAATTTTGATAGCAATTGCGAGATGAAACGAATGCTGCAATTTTTGTAGTTGCAAACTATGTACCGACGAAAGTGTTAATAGAGATTGTACATAAATGCGAGTATTTTAATTTTTTACTAAAGAGTTAACACACGTGCCCCACGTTGGGCGCCAAAATGTTTGTACAACGAGCTTTTTCCTTACTGAGGTTTATATCTTTAATGGTGGAGGTGTGCCAGCTCTAAAGCAAATGAATTAAAACCGAAATCGAAGATTATCCGGTCAACGAAAAGACGATGAAGTACTGCTCTTAATGCATGAGCACTGAGCATAAGAAAACATAATGAGAGCATAATGAGCGCGTACAATATTGAGCGTAAGATTTTAGTGCGTGAGGCGTTTACTTAGTTCTATCTTATTTATCCAATCGCTGCTGGATGAAGTTTGCCCGAACTGATTCTTATCGCTAGTTGGCCCATCGACAAGATAGTGAACTGAGAGAACAGCTAAAATTCCGGTTAGGAATATTTGGTTGATAAAATATTCTTGAAGTAATAGTGAAGGCTAGGTTAGGCTAGATATACCCGGACGGCTCTCAGCGGGGCCACTCAAAGGACAGTATGGCCCAGTTATCCGGATGGGTATGGACCCTTACGGGGGTAGTATTGAGGTTTGGAAGTCCTCAAGAATTGGAGGCGACTTCCATAGATGCCTGCGCTGGTGCACCTAGGTGTCTGCTTCTGGCCCGTGAGAGTGCCGAACAGTTGCGTATGAGATGTTCCAGGGTTTCGATAGCTATACAAGCTATACACTTTTAAATTTAAATATGCACTAGTCACAATCGATTTTACGTGACAAACAGTTAAACTTAACTTTAAAAACTAAAATTATAAATTAAGATACTAAACACTCACATTAAAAATTTAAAACATTTAAAATATTATTCTTATAAATAAATTTAAAATTTGGTAATAAATGCCCATTGGTACTCAGATAGTAATATTTTGATTTTTAACTAACTTTTTAATTTATTGTTAAACAGTGGTGCGCTACTAATTGTTATACCCGGTACTCGAAGAGTATAAGGGTATATTAGATTTGTTGAAAAAATGGATGTGTGTAACACCCAGAAGGAAGCGTTTCTTAATCAGCATCAATAGCCGAGTCCGTCTGTCCGTCCGTCCGTTCGTCCCCATTAGCTCCTATAGCTCAGAGACTATAAAAGCTAGAGGAACACAATTTTAAATCCAGACTCCTGTCCTATCACATTGTTACAATTGTATTTCAAAATTTTTTTTTCTTTTTTGTAATAAATAACAACAAGCTCACATACATATATACTGACTGAGTACCGGGTATAAAGTAGAGCCGCGGCCGTAGATGCGGCTCACAACGTTCCCCCTCGTTTTCAAATAGGGTGGTAACTGATTCCAAAGTCCGACAGCCCAGATAAAGAAGTGTCTATTCGAACAATAAAGTTTGGTTCTAAAGCAAGCAAAATTATAGGTCCTCTGCGACAGATTAAAACGCAACTTCTCAAACAGGTAGTCTGGAGTCTTATTGAAAATAGTTTTGTGAAGTTGTATTAAAATTTTTTAATTCGTCCTGTTATTTATGTCCAAGTTAAAAATTCTATTAGCAGAACTAGTAACGTGATCTGTACGACCTAGTGAAAACACGAATCTAGCTATGCTGTTAAAGGCTACTTTCATCTTTCGCTGGCTGACGGCGTCACACTTACAAAAATTGTCTATACCATACATTAGGACTGAGATTATTAATGCTTTTCCAACCATCATTCTAATATTGACTGGCAAAAATGGTTGTGCCAAAGACAGTAGGCGGAGGACACCGTACGTCTTTCCTACAAACTTGTTTGTATGGTCTCTCCAGGAGAGAGTGGTATTAATTGTAATGCCTAAGCAGATAGCTTATAAACATAACTGATTTCTGCATTGTCAATTACTAGTTTACTTAAATTGTCCGTGTTCGGGTACTTTTTGTAGATAACTATACATTTAGACTTAGAAGGATTTAGACATAAACCATTATTACTTGCCCACTTTGATACGCAGGATAGTTCATGTTTGGACGTTGACGTGCAATGACTGCACCATCAAGTGGCCCATGGGACACCAGCCGAATGCTGTTACGCGCGAATCCCAGGCCAAAACGCAGCCCTCCTCCCACCCAACCGACCGAGGGGCGCTGTCGCAAAACGCGCGACTCGTTAACCGAACCGATCGCGATCATGCAGGAAAGATAGATGTTAGACTAGTATTCGAGGAAAATTAGAACTAATCTTACTAAAGGAGTTAATCATGCATTAAAACTATCGTACACCACAACTACAATTACTAACTACGAGAAAGGTATGTGAGTATTAGTAATTTAAGAAGAGGAAGGGAATTAGTTGCCGATATAATATGGTAGAGGGAATTATAATCCGAGCATAAAACTCTAACAGGTTCATGCAAGGAATAATTCGATCTACAAATCGGAAGGAACAGAGGGATATAATTTCTAGTAATTCTAATAGGAATCGTGAAGTTTATGCGGCTCAACAAGTCAGGGCTATCTACGTCACCCTTGATCAAGTTGTGCACTAAAATCACACCAAGCATTTTTCTACGGTTAACTAAAGATGGAAGGTTTATTAAAAGCGATCTACTAGAGTAAGACGGCAGTCTCACACTTGCATCCCAGTTGAGGCCGCGTAGAGCGAAAATTAAAAAGTTTTTCTGTACTGATTCTATACGGTCCTGGTGTACTTTGTACTGAGGGCACCATACACAAGAACCATATTCTAAAATCGGACGAACAAGCGATACATAGAGAGTCTTTGTTATATAGGGGTCGTCAAATTCCTTTGACCACCTCTTTATAAACCCAAGCGCGCCCATGGCCTTATTTACCATGGTAGAAATGTGTTCAGAAAACTTTAACTTGGGATCTAGAAGAACACCAAGATCATCAACTATGGTAATTCTCTCGAGAGAACCCCCGCCTAGTGTGTAAGGAGCCAGAAAGGCGCTGGAGCGATGAAATGTCATTACTTTACATTTCGAAGCATTAAGGTATAACAAATTTGCACAACACCATGACTGAAAGGTATTAAGATCGGATTGCAACCTGGAGTGGGATAAGCTGTCCTTGAACTGGACACACAGCTTAACATCATCCGCATACATAAGTACTCGAGAGTATGTTAATACCGAAGGCAGGTCATTTATAAAGAGTGTAAAGAGTAGGGGGCCTAGATGGCTGCCCTGTGGTACGCCCGAAGTAACCATAACTGGTAAAGATAGGGAGTTTTTGAAGAGGACTCTTTGGGACCTGGAACAAAGGTAGCTAGAAATCCATCTCAAGAGATTGGGTGGAAACCCTAAAAGGTCAAGTTTTTGTGCATAAATTGCTTAATTGCTTAATCTAATACATTCATTTATTTGACTAAGAGGACGACTCACATATATTTGCACATCATCAGCGTGTATATGGACATCACACATAGATAGGACCATGGCGAAATTATATATAAGGTGACGTATCCACCAAACGTGCTCTCTTTCGGGGACGTTATTTTGTGTCAGTCTGTCAAACGTCGTCGAAAGAGGTTGTGTAGCGCACGATTTTTTCGTTTTCTTCTTCTTCATTGTTTACGAATGGACTCGTACACAGAAAACAATGAAGAAAATATGCTATTATATGTACCTATATATATATGTATTTGAATTTCGCCCTATTAAACTTGTTATTTAATTTCTCAAACAAAATTCTTTAATTATGAATTAAAATATTATAATTTTCTTTGAACTATTTCTTTTAATTTATGAGCAGATCTTGTGTTTATTGCACTAGTGAATTTATTACTGTAGTAGTTTCTCTTGGCACTACGTCGGGCTGCTTTGAAAATCAGATTACAACTTTCCCTTTTATAGCGTTTCCATTTGTCATAAGCCTCATTTATCTTTTTAATTGCACTTTTAATTAGACTATTAAACCAAGACGCTATGACTGGCTTTACAGTGCTAGTTGGGTGTCAACCATCGGAAGGGAATAGAGACGGCAATCTTCAATTAAACTAGTATAGCCAATGTTTTTGAAGTCTCTGTATTGGATGGTCTGTTTGTAACTTTCAATCTTCATATCATACGTTAAAAATAAGAGATCATGTTTTGAAAAAGCAGGTACTGAGACTTGGTCATATAGCAAAATGTTTTCTGGTTTGTTGACAAAAATTACATCTAATAAGGTGTTAGTGGTCTTCGAGAAATGCGTCGGTTAAATTGTGTTCACAGGGCTCAGTTCAATGGACTTAATTTCATTTAGTAGATGTCGCTCTTTTAATATGTTACTATTTAGGTCACCTGTTAGTATAATGTCCGTGTCATTGTTAGGTTAGTTATTAAATCTATAAGGTTTGAGTAATCAATATTCTTATGTGGTCTATATATACAGCCGACTAGCATTTTTATATCATAGTTGTTCATTAAAAATGAACAGGAACCGACACAGGCCAACCAATAAACAATACAGTCCACTTGAAGGAGGCCACTTGAGAAAAAAGGACACATAGAGTTCGACCATAAAATCATATACATGGGACGTCGAACCAAAATCTATTAACACATGTTGTTTGCATGTAGTTGGTGTCATTAGAAAAGATGAGCGTGGGAGCAAGTGCCGCACATCCCTCCCTTTCTTAACGTTGGTCTTAGTTTTAATTACCTTATATTTTATAGTGCATAAGTTTTGAAAATAAAACAGTTCGAATTTACAACTCAACTCATCAACATCAACATTTGGTCCATCGGGCGTCTGTGTTTCCCCCACACGTGGTAAGAAATTCAGAAGTATCAGCGCCAGGTAAAGCATAAAGGATAAAGCAATCTAAAAAACACCAAGCCTCTGTTCTCCCCCACTAGTGGTAAGAGACAGAATAGCGTAAACCCTTGAATGTTATTAGAAGGTGCTAGTGGCAATAAAAACAGAATAGCGTAATCACTTGGGTTTCAATACAAAGGTCACTATCAATAATTAAAAAAAGACGACAATAAGTTACTGATCTCCCATACCAGTGGTAAGAGACACAGTAAATAAAGTGACAAAAAGGATACTGATCTCCCCCATCAGTGGTAAGAGACACAGTAGATAAAATCCAAAAAAGGATATTGATCTCCCCCACCAGTGGTAAGAGACACAGTAGATAAAATCCAAAAAAAAGGACACTGATCTCCACCAGCAGTGGTAAGAGACACAGTAGATAAAATCGCAAAATAACCTCAGCCTAAGTAAACACGTCCAAGTTGTGAGTCGGGGCACAACGTAGTCAACACACCCCCAATGGTTCACTTAGGACTAAAAGGTTAAATAAAAATAAAAAAAATAAAAATAATAAAAAAAATGGCCACGATTCGGCAAAAGTTGCTCGAAGAGCGGGAGCAGTTAGAGGAGCAAATGTTAAAACTTCAGGACGAAGCATCAAAAACACCGCTTACTAAAATCAAGAGAGCAGACGCCCGAAAAATTAATAAAGGATGGTGTCGGAAAGAAGAAATATTTCGAAAAAACAATATTTTATTTCTTAAAAGATAAATACATGAAACTAAAAGGACAACTAAAGTGTGAGAAGGGTGTGATCTTAGAAAGAATCATCTTAGACGAAAGGCACTACAGGAGAAACCTACCTGTAGGGTCAACCGGCCCATCTACCAGAAAAACCATAAGTTTCGACGACACATTTTTAGACGGCACCTTAAACCAATCCGTAAGTCAGAAAGAAACTTGTCAGACCAGTAGACAAGCAGAGGAACTGCTACGACTTTGCGACGACATACACGGTGGGATAAACAACAAAATGTATAAAGTGATCAACCAATACGATATCGATTGTCTGGAGGATACATTATCAAAAATGAGAAGACTATATATAGAATCGCAGAGTCTCTCAGAAGACGTCACAAAAATGTATCGCACGACATACACGGAATGTGGGAGAAAATTAGAAATATTAAAGAACCAATTAAAAATGGAATCTAATCGGATCGATAATGATTTTAGATGCCAAGTAGATTTCGAGAAGGTAAAAATACCAACGTTCGATGGAGACGTAAGGGAATGGACGACATTTCACAATCTATTCGAAGAGATGATACATGATCAAAAGAGCATACACAATACGGAAAAAATTATGCGGCTGAAAGGTGCATTAAGAGGTGACGCAACACGTTTAATCCAACACTTGCAAATATCGGCTGCCAACTATGAAGTAGCTTGGTCGACGCTCAAAAAGAGGTACGAAAATAGCAGGATGCTATTCACAGTGCAATGGGACAGACTTTTGGACCAATCAGAAATTAACAGCAACAATGCCGACGATGTAAGACAGCTGCTCGATACAACGAACGAAAGCATAAATATCATTAACGCATTAGGAATAAAAATTAATGAGGAAGATCCCTTTATCGCAAGAATAATAATTCGAAAGCTTGATAATGAAGGAATGCGACACTTTGAGCAAGCCATTCAAAAACCCAGAGAAATTCAGAAGTTATCAGATGTGCTAAAATTTTTGGAACAGCAGTATCGAACATTAACAGCAGTAGCAGGAAACAATCATGCTACTAGAGGAAGGAAGACATATCAAAAGCAAATAACACCCGTCTACTCAAAAATGACAAAATGTAAGTGTTGCAACGAACGGTTAACACCAGAAAACCGATTGCAATGGGCAAAAGACCAAAGGTTGTGCTTCATATGTTTAAAGCACAATAGAAACGAGCAGTGCTACGAAAAAAACAAAAAATGTAGAAAATGCTACCAATATCATAACGAAATGTTGCATATTGCACTAAAAAAAACACCAGAATACGACAATGACGCCCAAAAGTGGAACAACAGTAATCCTAGCAACAGCACAAGTAAGAGCAAAGGCTGCCAACGGAGAATACATGCTATTAAGAGCATTAATCGACCAAGGATCTCAGGTATCTTCGATATCAGAGGAAGCCGTTAAGCTGCTAGGACTTCCTCGTCAAAGAGTCGTCACTAAAATACATGGGCTCAGCGAGACGCTAGTTGGTGAGTCAAAACACAAAATCAGAGTCGAGATAACGCCACGATTCCTAAGCAATCATAGAGAAGAAGTAGAGGCTGCCGTCTTGTCCTCTCTAACCAGTGATCCGTTATTCAATAAATCGGACAGAATCGATTTAGTGTTGGGAGGAGAAGTATTTGCAAGGATTCTCGAAAACAGTTGTGAGGAGTTAATATTCCTCACAAAGCCCTAGTAGGGGATACGGCGAATTCGCCGTACGGGAGCGAGGCGGTCCCGTTATGAGAGAGTAAAAGGCGGACACCGCGAGAGGAAGGGAACGATGACAGTGAGCCGGCCCATGTAGGCCATGTAGCCGGGCCCATGTAGGCCATACATGCCATGCAGGCCATGTAGGCTGGTCCCGGTGGGGAGGACGTGGGAACACAACGGAGGCCGATGGAAAGCTACCGACGCCACCGGAATTAACCGTTGCGGCCGAGCAGCAGCGCAGAGGCTGGGCCGCACCGAGCCTATAAGAGGAGGCCGGCGGCAGTGGATGGGGAGAATCAAGTGCGGAGAGTAAGCGAGTGCGGAGTAAAAACAAGGAAAATACAACAGAGTGAAGCAGGAGTGAGATACAGGAGACAGCGGAAGGACGATCTCGACAATCAGGCCACGAGCCCGATCAAAGGTGAGAGTTACCGAGCCAATTTCCTGAGTGCGGAGTTGTGAGTGGTGGTCAGAGCGGTAGCCGAGACAGAACCCCCAACCGTTGCCCAAAGGAACCCCGAGGACACCCGATTGGTGTGGAGTTGTGCGGGCGGACAGAGCGATAGCCGCGTCAGAACCCCTAGCCCGAGCGCCATCGGAGTCGTGGCGGTAGAGGTACCACCGATATACCCCAGCGAATGACATAGCCGTAAGATAGCCGTAAGATAGCCATAAGATACCAATAAAGCGAAGTACTAGTAGAATACCTGACCCGCGTGTATTTCTTGCTTGTCGTAGGGGCAACATACAAATTCGTTGCAGCAACCTGCCGACCGCTGAGCCAGCCCAGCTGAACTTGACGGAAGAAAGCGGTTCGTTACACAATGTTGTCAAGATTGATGGCAATCTCGGACAATATACTAAATTTGGTTGGATCATATCAGGCATAGTGAATATACCCAAAACCAAGCCATTTACGTCTGCAGTCACTAACTTGGGGAGCTGGAAAAAGCCGAAGACCAAGACGCTAGTACAGAAGAGATGGAAAAAACTATGGAAGAATACAAAAATTCAGTCAAACGCGACAAAAATGGACGATTTATAGTAAAGGTACCACTCAAGGAGGACAAGGAATTGGGCGAATCACGTAAACTAGCGATGGCCCGGCTATTGTCAATGGAACGCAAATTTAAGAGACAAAGTACACCAGGACCGTATAGAATCAGTACAGAAAAACTTTTTAATTTTCGCTCTACGCGGCTTCAGCTGGGATGCAAGTGTGAGACTGCCGTCTTACTCTAGTAGATCGCTTTTAATAAACCTTCCATCTTTAGTTAACCGTAGAACAATGCTTGGTGTGATTTTTGTGCACAACTTGATCAAGGGTGACGTAGATAGCCCTGACTTGTTGAGCCGCATAAACTTCACGATTCCTAATAGAATTACCAGAAATTATACCCCTCTGTTCCTTCCGATTTGTAGATCGTGTAAGGAAGTTCCTGTCTCAGGCCGGGGTACAGCCTCTCAGTCTGTCCAGGGCCCGATCTTCCATACAGCAAATTTGTATTTTTAGACCAAAGAGAGGGATCGGGGCGTGTGTCAGGTGCGGGGTTCGCTCTGACTGAGGGGGGGGGGGAAACCCGAGTGCGAAGGGATCGCGCGGGTGAGGGTCACCCGGCGACACACGTGGCTCGCCTAGTACAGATTACCCTAGGTTAGGTTTGCAGGGGCGTGGGAGGGGTGCATCCTCCACGGTGACCGGTCGTAGCACGGGCGGCCTGGCTGTGGCCGCCGGCGGGGAAAACACGTGTTGTGGGGCCGTGGTCCCGGGGGGGGGGTAGGGTGTGTTCAGCACCTCGTGGCGCGTGCGGAGGCGGGGCGCATGGCTCGGGGGGGGGGCTCGGTGTACGGGGAGCGGAGCACGTGGTGTCGACTGTACCATCAACGGGGAAGGCTAGGTTAAGGAGGGAAACCAAGGGGGAAGGGGGAGCGTCAGGTTCGCAAATT